>BLKM01004391.1:468038-618679 GCA_013340265.1 Coptotermes formosanus
GAGAGAGAGAGAGAGAGAGAGAGAGAGAGAGAGAGAGAGAGAGAGAGAGAGAGAGAGAGAGACTGTAGGCTGGTAGAAGACAAATATTTCAGAGGTTCCTACTACCTCCAACTGCTGTGGTGATGGGAGGCAGCATGATTTTCTGAAATATTACTACACTTGTACCATAACGTGCAGTCTGACCTGCCAGAAGGTGAAGTCAAAGCCTTAACCACACAACACAGCCACCTGGCTCATGCAGTGTCATTGCGCACGCGCGTGCACGTGTGTGTGTGTGTGTGAGTGAGTGTGAGAGAGACGGAGAGAATCTGTCACCGAAATACGTAATGAGTGTGAAGAGCAATGTCAGTGTTGCAACTTTGCTGCACAATTGGCGCTGCATGTATGTGTATACATCCATGCACAAGAGCGACAGTGTGTTAGAGAATGAGAAAGGGTGAATCAGAGAAATATAGTGCCAGAAATTTTATTGTGTCGAACATGAGAAATCGGTCTACTGTTGAACAAACTGGCTTGTGGCAAGTGTTGGAAGCGTTGTAATAAGCACCTAAGGAAACCATAGCTGGTCTTTATAAATCTGAAATGCTATCTGCATAGAGGCCAAAGGTTACTGCATTGTAGCTACAGTAATGAATCAGCAGACTTTGCTGGGGGTGTCCAAAGTATGACTGGACTTTTTTTCCCACATTGTAATGCACCACATACAGTTTCCTATAGTAGTACCACATGTGCATGCAAATAAAGGAGTGTTAATATTGAAACCCTTGCGTAATGGTAGCATTAAAGTTTTGAACTGAGAGAACAGATGGGTATGTGTAGTTTCAGCTGCGCTAACCCTAAACTGATGGGTATATTTGCATTTTGTTGCATAGCGGTGGATCAGTTCTGTTTGTAATTACTTGGTCTCGTTTCTTTTAGTTACATATGCAGAGACTATGTGAAGAATTAGTATCTAGTAGATCAAAATTTGCATCTTGGGATGAGAGGATAAATCAAGCTAGGTCAGCTTGCGAGGCATGGCAACGAGAAGCGGAAGAATCCAACAGGAAAGCAAGTATAGCAGAACAGCAGCGAGATGAGGTATGTGTTATTTGCTTTTAGCTAATAATTTCTTCATGTTGTTAACATTGTGAAAGTCATTGACTTTGGAATAACATACTCTGTTTATGTAATGAACGTGAACCTTCATTTTCGTGAATTAGCATATTCAGTTTCTGAACATCCCTGACCGACACATTGTCTATTTTGTTTGCTTCCATGGTTTAATGTACATTTTTAATAGGCACATTACCTTGAAATTTAAAATGAATAGCATCATGTTCTTGATCAAAGTATGTGATGTCTCCCAGCTTTAAACATAGTATTTTGTGTACTTTTTAACCTTTTAAAGCCTAGCGGTAACTTTATGTATCGCCAGGTTCAACATTCAAGTATTCTACATGGTGCCCACATTCTGTTTATGTGTTTTGTGTGGATCTCAGAACAAACAGCAACTTTTGCCTTATAAAACATTAAGAGATTGGTTTTTATAACCGAAGTGGAGAGTGTTTACAGGGCGGTACGCACAGAGTTCTTATATAAAACAGACAGGCTTCGTCATTAAAGGGTTAATGCAGTTTATTTGAAATACAGTTAATTTGTAACTTGAGGCTGTGTTAGAGGTTTTTGATAACTAAAAGTTCAGTGTATTTCTGGGGAGTTTGTGTAAACAGTTCATCATATTTAGGCACATTTACTTTGTCATGAGAAGCACGTATTGGGTCCATCATGTCTATCTGTCCGCATGTATTAGCGCTGCTGCCACTGGATGGATTTCTGTGAAATCTGGTCCTGGGGACTTCCATGAAAATCTGTTAGGATCCAGATTCGGTTAGAAATCAGGCAAAATTACTGGGCATTTTCTGTGATGACTTAAATACCTTTTATTGTTGCCAGCAACCAGGGCTGAGGAGTCAGTACACAAAAGCACCGACTCCGACTTTTCAATTTTTAGAACTCTGACTCCTTCATAAAAGCTCAATATGTATTAATAACGATAAACCTATAAAGTGTTTCATCACCACTACGTCAATTATGAGGCTGCTTTTTAGACTTATAACCTATATTTAAGGATAAGTCTAATGGTTGCTGTAGCTATCAGGGCTGTGGAGTTGGAGTACCTAGTTAAGATTTTAGATTGAAGTCAGGAGTCGGTACATTTCTACCGACTCTGACTCCACCTAAAATTCCTTCCAACTCCAACTCCACAGCCCTGCCAACAACATTCAATTATCATAAAAACACTCTCTTAAAGTGAAATGGCATCAGGCTGTTAGTCGGTCCAGCCATCCCAATCTATCAGTACATCTCCCACTGGACGGATTTCTGTGGAATTTTATATTGGGGCTTTTGTGAAAGTCTGTCAAGAAAATGCTAATTTGGTTAAAACTGGGCAAAAATATCAGGCACATAGGTGAAGACTTAAGTATGTTGTATTTTTGCTGCTGACGACTTTACCCTCTTCCCTTTTGTAATGAAAAGTCTGTAACTGACTGCAGGGTTTTGTGGTATTAGTAATGTTCCCTTAGAGTCTAGCAGCAAGTTCCATGTATCTTTCCATTTGTTTCTTTGTTTACTTCTCTGCATACTTCCAGCTCATGATATTAACCCTTTAAAGACGAAGCGTGTGTGTTTTATATAAGGACTCAGTGCATACCGCGCTGTAAACACTCTCCACTCCGGTTATAAAAACCAATCTCTTAATGTTTTATAAGGCAAAAGTTGCTGTTTGTTCTGAGATTCATACAAAACACATAACCGCAATGTGGGCACCATGTAGAATTTGTTAATGTTAAACCTGGTGGTATGTAAAGTTACTGCTAGGCTTTAAGAGGTTAATGCAGTCGTCTAAGGACTGCGGTGCAGAGCCTGAGGTACATGCTAGTTGTACACAGTGCAGGTGAATAATCTAGAACCTTGTTCTTATTTTTATCAACCATGTCCATTCCCATAATATTTCATTTTATACATGGTTTGTATTATAATACTTGTGTTTCAGGCATTGTCTCAAGCAAAAGCTCTTCAGAAAGAAGTAGATTTACTGCAAGGCAGTCCTTACCTTCATGGTCTTAGAAGAGTATCAGAATTAAAAACATTATCACTTCCGACATTAAAATCTTTACAGGCACAGCTGAGGACTGACTTGGAGGAAATAGAAAAGGTACTGTTAGAAGATAAGTTTATTTGCTGACATACTGCTCTCTTTGTTGGAGTAGTACTCTTTTGACTTCCTTCTGGTCAATTAATAAATCATGTACTCAGAAATACACATTGTTTCTGATGTGAAAGATAGAACTTTCATTTATCTCTAGCCTAAGTCTTTGACTCACTGATCTCTTACATCAGTGCTGTCTTAGCCATAAACCTCAGTTAGCTTTGTGCAGCATGTGTGGAGTTTTATTTTGGGGTTACTTGTTTGGTTAAAAGATGAAAATGGTGACACAGTGTTATGCAATGCTTGTTTTTCTTGTTTTTTGTTATTTCTTGACAACAGTGTTTCAGACAGTTGAATTATTTTAACACAAACACCATCAAGTAGATTCCTTTGCGTAAGTAGGCTGTACTGACAGCTTTTCCCACTGCATCCATGACCTCGCAAAACAATGGTAGCTAACTGCTCATTGTAGTAAACATCTTTATAGGACAGAAAATCATAGCTGTAATTAACACATTTACTGTCATAGTTAAAAAGGTTGAATGAACTGGAGGTAACAGCACTAATATTATAAACACTACAGTGCTTGGCTAGCAGAATTGTGGACATGCCTTTCTATATTTTGGATGCGGCAGCACAATTAGTATTCACGTGGTTATTACCCTTTGTCTACTGTGTTTAAATGTCCACAGTACTTTATCACGATTAGAGTTTTTCACGTTGGGCATGGTCGTTTAAATTTCTTGTGTGCAGCAATTTACAGAGTACATTTGTTCGTATGTACATGAATTTGCGAGTATTCAACTCGCCTGTCTTAGTTGTGCCAAACGTCAAAGTAAGCATGGAAGCCCAACATTCTGTCCCCTGTCCAAGTCTTTGTGACTTGTTATGGGAAAGCTTTAACATTACCATTTGTTTTCAGAGGTACAGGTTTTGATCCTTTTGTAGTAGCTGTAGTGTTGCTTAGCATAACAAAAAAAACTGGTGTTTCATCTGTGTTACTTATTTGACATAAGAGGTTTTCAGTGCAGATTAATTATGAGGAGCTGGTATGCCATTAATATGAAGGTAGTCTGTTGGGAACTTATCCAGTATAGAGCTGACCCTTTACAATGCATAATCTTGACCTGGAATCTTCTGGGATGTCACAACTTCTGTTGTTTTTATTTGTATTATCTGGTAATTGGAAGTCCACTTCTTACTGTGTTGTAACACAGACTCCAGAAATATTCATCTGTGGCATTGAAATGCCATGCTTGGGCCACAGAATGCTTCTGAGGGTTAATTCTCTCCTTTTAATAATTATTTTTGTTTTCTCTAGTACTGCACGTTCTGTTCCACAAGATGGAACTTCTGTATCATGTTGTAGTTCTGTTCTGTATGTCATTCATTTAAAATTACTATCATGACTACACTGTATTCATTTTAACAACTTCCCAGTTCAATAATATGACTTCAAATGAGCTTTCAGCATATCAGTAATGACAAGGAGTGTGTGTAATTATTATAGTGACATGGAACATTTTTATTGGCCTAGCTACTGCAGTTACAAAAACATCTGCTGTTTTGACAGAATGCGTGTAATGTGTGGTGATGCCCTATTTTTCAGATGATGAATTAGGAAAACATTCTTGTTTTATAGACAGGTAATAATACATTATCTGTTGGTCGGGACTTAGGGTAGAGGAAGTGCACTGCCTCTTTGAAGGTGGTGCCGCATATAAAATAGTTATCAAACATTTGTAGTTCAGTGATAAGTCTGGTAATAGTCCTTCCCCTCATATAAAACTGGTTTTGCTTTTGAGCTGCTACACTGTAAGACCGATGTACTTGTTTATTCACAGGTTATCTATCTGCAGACAGCAACCAAGTGCATGGTGTGTGAAGAAGGCAATCGCAGCGTCACATTAGCACCTTGCAATCATTATGTGTTGTGTAGTAATTGTGCTTCGACTCAAAAAGAGTGTCCCTACTGTCAAATCCCTATAGTAGCTCAGAATACAAGCATGCCTTTATAATGAAAAGCATTCTAGGTATGTATTATTCCATTACCATACTCACTTTGCATTATGAACTTATTATATCATCACATTACTGCATAATCATAGACCAAATAAAGTTTATAAGTAAGTAAGTAAGTAAATGATGATTGGGTTTTTCTTGTATGGAACTTCTGTGTTATTGATAGGCATAAAATGCCATGCCAGGACTTGGATTGCATGTAGAGAGCACTGCTTTGTGTAGAGCTTTATCAGTTCGTAAACAACAAACTTTAATAAAACCTCATCAATTCAGGCCATGGGGATCAAACATTTTGATGTTGGGAATAATATCCCACTATCACAACATGGAATTGAATGCATTTTTCTTCTGCTCTTTAATAGGCAGTATCTCTTTGTGTAATGTCTTCCTCTCCTTTTATATGTGGATTGAATGAATAGGACTGGGAACACTGCTGTCAAATGTGCAGAATATTTTTTAAAGTGACCATTTGTGCAGCATATAACTTGCAGAGCATGTTTTTGATGTATGCTGTCCGTGTCATACTTGTAAGATGATAGAGAGCACGTATCAAGTCACAGCAGTCAGCTTCTCATAACATTGCACCATAACATGTCTGCAAACTTGAAACAGTGCTCCCGGATCAACATACAGGTGCCATGCATTCATAGTGCAAGGAGCACCCGTTGTGGTCTACAGGAAACGTGGTGACAGTGCATTACTGTACCAAGCTGTCATGTGGTGGGTGAAAGCCTTTTGCCAGAGTCAGGACACTACCAGGCATAATTAACATCCATCTCACAAAATCACTGCTGGAAGTGGAGAGACGTTGGGCAACATGCTGGTTGTCTGTGGAAGTTCTGGTTACTTCATTGTTTAGCAAATTGTTAAAGACATCGTTGGGATACAAAAAGTTGCGTTATGTTGGGTTCCTCACCACTTACTGAAACACAGAAGTGACACACTGTTGTGAACCTCAACTGTGGATGGCACCACAGTTAAGGTACCCTTATTTCTTGTCATGAATGATGACACCATTGATATCATAAGCAATAATTAGTATCACAACGTCTCTGGAGATGTGAAGAGCCTGGATGGTGCCATTCGTTTGACTTCTGTTTCATTTCAGGCTGTTAAGCCCATGCCCAGGTTTCATCAGGGGCTACAATACGTCACAGTAATGCATCACCTTGTGGTACCGTTCAGGGTTGGGGTTATCAGTAGCGTGTATTTTCCATATTTGCACTGAATGAAGGTGGTGTGGGACCCAGCATGATGAAGTTTCCCACATCCCAGTGATGTCTTTAATGATGTCACATATGCTGACATCACTAGTAAAGTTTTGTACAGTCAGTTGGCACATTGTCCAGTGCCTGTTCACTTGAAGCAGTGACTCCACAGGCTAAACCTGCCCATCAGGAATGGTGGGTCATCTTGCACACTGATTATCCTTGGTAGCATCCTGACTCTGGCAAAAGACATCCTTTCTCCACGCGACAGTTTGTTATGGTGATGCATTGTGACATGCTTCCTGCAGACCATACCAACACAACCTCATACTGTGACGAAGTGCCCCTGTTTTGATCCGGTAGTGTTCAAAATTAGTAACAGATAGACATGAACTTTAGGGGGTTCAGAATTTTAGATATTTAGGTTATCTTGATAAATTCTAAAAATTTAATAAGTGAAGAAAGAAAAATCAAGGATTTCTGCAGGTAATAAATATTTCTGTAGTCTAGGACAAATATTTAGTTCTAGAGCTATATGTAAAGCAGTTAAAATTAAAATATACAAAACGATGGTGAAACCAGTTGTAGTGTATGGAGTGAAACATTGTCTATGACAGAGATGAATATTAAAAGACAGAAAACATGGGAGAATTTAAGGACAGTATGTACCAGTGATAGGACAAGGAGTATGGAGAGCAAGAACTAATCAGGAATTGTGGGAGCTATATAAAGATATGGACATAGTAGCAGACATTAAAAAGAAAACATTGGAATGGATCATGGAAGGGTAGTTAAGAAAATATTTGAGAGTAATCCGGAGGGAAGAAGAAGAAGAGTGGGAAGACTTAGATTGAGATAGCTGGAAGATGTTGAAAAGGATCTACAGTATATGAAGTTGAAGGGGTGGCAACAGAAGGCAGTGGACAAAAAAGAATGGGCATCTGTAATTATGGGGGCCAAGGCTCTCAGAGGGCCATAGAGCCAAGGAGTGAGCGAGTGAGTGAGTAAGTGTTCAAGTTCATAAACATGTTGGGCGTTAGGGGGCCCTGACTTCTGAAGCGTGTTCATGTTGGCTGTAGTGCCTTACAGGTGTGACACTGATAGCATACTTTTGGGACATGGTCTCCATGCTACATTTAAAAATATTCCGCACGTTTGATGCCATCATTGCCATTACTTTTCACTCAAACCCACATACGTATTCATGTCTCAACTCGCACGCATCTACATTACTTGTAACAAAAGTCCTTCCATCTTCAAATGGAAATGGTAGTTACAGATGTGTGATAGGCCATTGATGTGGGAAGAGGAAGATGTGAGCACAAATAATGTCATAAAGAAAAGACACGGCAGTGCATTGTTTTGAAAAAATTTTAAACATACAGTGTTGTTTAGCCTTATTTTATAAGGAGAAATATCATAAAAATTATTTATTGGACCAAATAAATTAAACCCACTTTTGTATTTCTGGGAGGGGATTAAAAAATCTGCATCATGAATTCCTTGTTCTACAAATTAAAAGATGTTCATCTCACATGGGTTTGGGGTAGGCTTTAGGGATTTAAGTCTTGGTTGTGGGCAGTTGTGTTTCTTAGCCTGAATGATTTTAAATTACTTTGCAGTTGCAGTTTATTGTTCATCTATATGACTGAATTCTTAGAGAGTTTATATCTCATGTCAGTGCTTTAAAATGTCTTTTGTGAACTTTTTTGTATTGAAACATGTTTACTTTAATGCCTTTGAGTAGATTGTACATCTTTTTCTGTACTTACAGTACCTTCTTTTCCACTTTACTCTTCGTGTTCTGATTTCAGTCAGGTCAGAAGAGATTAAGTGGTTCTTGCAGAGGTGAAATATTGTTGTGGAAGTGAAAATATGCAGGTTTCTGTAAAGGAGTATCGTAATATGCAGGATTCAGTTTGCATTTAGTTTTCACAGCGTGAAAGTAAATTTCATTCAGGTTGTGGTCTAGTGGGCACACACCAACAATACAGAAGAGTGTGTTGCTTTCATCTTTACGTTTGCGTTGAAGGTGGAGGCAGCAGGTTTGTTGGAAATGCTGCTAACCACCTCTTACAGTATGTAGTGTTGTAAACTAGAAGTTCACAGTGCTGTGAAAACCTTAAATTTCAAAAGAACCTCATAATGTACTGTTGTGTACAGCTGGTCTTATCATACTGTTGTTCATGTTTAGCGTGTAGACAGTCACAGTGATAATGACAGCTATTATAATTTCTATCTGAAGAACTCTAAAACTGAACCCTGTCATTATGTGGAGCTTTATTCAAAGTTTCAGCTGTCAGAAGAACTAAGGTGGGGACATGCGAGAAAGTATTTTTGGAACTGTGAACATGTCTTGCCTTGCAGTTCATTTGCTCTTTTGAGTACAGTTTTACATTTTCCCTTTATTTAAATTGTGAACCTTTATAATGGATATTAAAATTCCAGTAAGTATATTTCTGATCACATTGACTTTACTCTTCATTCCAACAGCAGCCTTACAAAGCTGGTGCTCAATTATCTCTTGTGGCATTTCTACCAAGCTTTGTGTCATGAGTGAATTCTGTTTTGTCCACCTATATGCATTTGTAAATCATGTAATGGAATGTTGTTTTACTCAATAAGAAGTAAATAATAATTCATTATACTGCTGTGTATGCAGTTTGGTTTTTTATAGCCAAGTATTTTACATTGTTTTAGTTTGAATAATGTATATATTTCTGTGACATAATGTCTGGAAAATGATGTGAGCTTTTTTGCAAACCCACGTGCAGATATAAGTCTGTCTTCTCACATCGAGTGAGGCTGACCAGTAATATTTGCGCTGTCAGAAAGTTATTTTGTACTGCATTTTTTTTTTTGTCCAGTTTTGTGCATTTTCTGTAAACCTGGCCATTTTTAGGTCTTTTAGAAGGATTAATTATAATTAATGAATGTTATAATTCTCCCAGATCACCAAATAAGTATCGTAGGATACCATGGGGCAAAGCTTGGTCCATTTCTTCTTCTAAAATGTTACATGAATTACTTCTAAGAAGTTGCATGCAGTACATATTTATGGAAATGTGAAGTAGTTTAACAGGAAGTGATATGGAGTGTTGTGAAAATAAAGTGAAATCTCAGTATGTGGAAATCACATGCTGATGAAATTGTATTCGTTACAGTGATATTTCATTAGATTGAAGCCATTAAAAATGTAGTGTGAAAAACAAAGAGACAAATGTACTTTACTTTATAAAAAAGGTAATTTCTCAACCAATTCTCTGAGAATTTCACTGCTCTTTAGTACACAGTCCAGAACATCTTCGCTGTTAATTACAAGATGCTGTAGACTTTGTGCATTGTTGGCTGCTTTTGTAATTGTCATGACATTACACAAATAATGCTTGTGACAATGTGTAAAGGGATTTAGACTGCAGATGTTTGCACAGGCAATTTAGTCATGTGGCTATGTTCAAATTGACCTGTAACGCTAATTTATGTTGGTCGACGTGAGTTGCATGGCCGTTGAACAGGTGGTCGCATCCACAGATGAAACTGTTTACATTGTTGCTTGTCATTTCAATTCCAGTCAACAGAAATTGTGATGAATAAGCTGGTGTATATAGTTATGTACTGTTATTCTCTGCCGTGTGTACTCACTTTTGTTAATTAGCAGCCAATAGGCAATCCACAGGATAATTGAAAGAGTTAGACAGGTTACTTAGTTGTGACAAACTTTAAAATCAAACGGAATGAATGAGTCAACTGGCGTTGTATCAAAATACTTGCCAACTGATCACATCAAAACGGGGTTTCAGTTTTCAGTTTCGGTTATGTGGTTAAAATCATGTGATCAAAGGACATAACTGCACCTTAAGTGATAACTGTTCTGCAGCAGGAGGGTGGAATGCATTGCTTGGCTGGCATTTGGGTTGCAGTGGAGACATGATGGTGTATTGTGAGGTGTTACTCATGGAATTTCTACCATGACTGCCGTGGCCACTGTGTACACTGTTGCACTTATCTTTAATGAGTATACCCTTATGAGCCTTTGTATTTCCTTTCTCCCCCCCGCCCCCACCCCCAGTCTCTTGCTTTTGCACATTGAAGTGATAGATTTCATAAAATGTGCACTATATTGTTACAAATCTTGTTATATTGATGCTTTTTTTTTTCATAGCAGGGGGTATCTGTATTGTATTTTCATTACAATAGCATTTGTTAAAGGGAAACATTTTTACATAACGGTATACAATAAATTGGTGCGGCCCAGGAAGATATTTCTTTTTATTGAATATTTCATTACCATGGCGTTTGTTAAAACAGGATTTCGTTATAAAACATGAGGCACATTTTCTGCATAGCTGGCACTGTGTAATATAACATGGCTACGTGCCAACTTTGTGAAAGTGTGCCCTTGTTGCTACCTTGCTCATACAATAAAAAAGTCTTTTTTCTTACCATTTATACATACTATATGTGAAGATGTTCATTTGCAACTACATTACATTTATTCTGTCCCTCTTATAACATTCTGTCAGTTACCTTTGAGTACGGAATATATTTCATGTCTGTAAAGATTTCTTATTTCATGTAGGAATCTTATTCTGCTATGTAATTTACGTCTGATTTGTAACATTTTCCTGATATTCTTTATTATATTTTGTAGGTTATGATGGAGAGAAATTTGTTTAAGCTGTATATTAAAACTTTACAGTTTTAATATACAGTGAAACCCTGTTAAGAAAATTTTGAAAATTCCAAGAAAATCCTACTTCTTAAGTGGGAAATTTCTTAAAAGGGTAATTTTATTGAAATGGGAGAATTTTGGTGCTTTTTTATCCTGACTTCTTAGGTGGGAAATTTTCTTAACTGGGTTTTTCTTAAGCGAGTTTCACTGTAATATGGAAGTTGTCAAAGTATAATATGAATAAAAAATTCATGAAGTATGCGCGAAGGCCTCTTTTTCTGCTTTATTCTGATTTTTTAACATTCCAAGTGTAGAGTATTGCAACAAAAGTACAAAAACATCTCTTCCCACAGCTTTTTAGGGAATCATTTCTATGCTTCTCATAGAGCAACTCAATCACAAAACTACAGTACAAATTGGAATGAAATGTTGAATTGTACTTGAAGTTAATTAATTGTAATTGTAGTTCATTATTGTTGGATTCTTCTTGAAAATAATTTGTACTTTTTTGTTTACTAGAGTGTGACATTTAATTCCAAAAGTGAAGTATCATGCTCCTACCTTTGTGAAGGTAAAATGCTTTAATGATGTCATAAAATATAAGACATGGTTGACAGTATGTAAGTTTAAAGTCATTTTTTTCTGTCCTAGAGTATTTATGTCCCAAGTCCCTAGGCAGTTCACTTTCCCAGCCTTACATCCACCCTCTCAGCCACCCCATTTTCTCCATTGCATTACATTCCTTTACTATTGAACCAGACTTGGGTCAGGGTTTTCAACAAAAAAAAACAGATCAATGGAAAGTAGCATCTCACCCTTTCATCCACAGGGCCTGGTTTGTAAAAGTGTAGACTTCAAAAAATTCTCCATTTGGTATGGCTAAGGTGTACTTTGCCGTGCTATATGCTGAAACCCAGTTGCTGAGGGAATGAAGCAGAGGGCCCATTTCAGTCCCACACATTCTTTTTCTTCTTTTTATTATTTTTCTTTCCACCCTTTCCCCATCAGTGAACATGAAAAACTACCACAAATCGTATCCATACATCTGATCACATGTAACTTGGTCATGCAGTATGTCCATATACATGTGTCTGCAGATTTTATTTGAATTTTTATGCATATTTGTAATGGATGTGTTTGTGACAGCAACATTACCCGTCATCTCCAGTGTCAAGCATTCCGAGAAGACTGACTGACTCAGAAGATGAAGGCACTGATTGTTTGAAACATCAGTAACCAACGCAACACAGCTTAACATCCTTGAAGACTTTTCATCTTCAACAGCACTGCTGCGAGAACCTTGAAGCTTGCATTAACAGCCTTGTTTAGCCTTGCTTGATTGTATGCAGTGAGGATGTGTCATTTCCTGGGACAGTATGTGTATCAGTGGATGGGATGACACTTCCACAGTGTCAGTACATGAAAGGTTTGTTGTTCCGAAAGTGTCAGTTTGAGATATTGCAAACAGTTATCACAATGTGCAGTCAAAGTCAACCAGGAACCATCCTGTTCAATTACGAGGCTTCCAATTGATGGTGAAAGCCTCATTTTTATGTCTCACTGCCAGCAAGAGGTTCCAGACACTGCAGAAGGGTACTGAGTTGTGTTTGACATGATAGTGTGTAATGGGAACCGCTATGAGTAAAGATATTTTCCAGAAAGCATAATTTTGAGCAGTAAACTGAAGGAAATTTGAAACCTTGGAAGACAGTGTTTCTTATAAATCGTACTAACTTCGTGAAGTCAGAAATAAAACTTAATCTTCTCACAAGCATACAGATGCAGAACTGAATTTTACAGTTTCATGTTGCTTAGGGAGCAGTGATTTTTATGAGCCCCTCCAAGGATGTTCAGATGTAAACACATACATTTGTATTTGAAAATTAAGTTTTAAATATGGTTAGAGAACATCCAAAATGCAGCTTGCATACAGTAGAGAAGCATGGGGACATCTGTTGAAGCAAATGATATGTACATTTTTTGTCTCTTATTCCCAGTTTGTAGCTTTATTAAACTCGGTAAGAATTTTGAAGATACATGATATTTAGAAATGCAAAATTACTTGTTACACACGATAATAGGATCTCTGGAAGAATACCTTAATTCAGCAAAAAGACTTCAGGAATTTCTTGTTTCAGAAACCCCAAAATTTTATTCAGACTTCATAATTAACGCCAATCGAAGTGGTGCCTATAGAACAAACGTGAAGTATATGTAACACACCCTGAAGAGAAAGGTCCAGAATTGAACTTTAGGGACGTGAATAATCTTACATTTCCTGGTAAGGTACTTCAGTAAGTTTTTTTTTTTTTTTGCCTGCCACATTATAAGCAACATCTGGATGTCAAGTGCAAACAAATGGCTTATGGACAATTATAAGTTGTACTCTTTGTATGTGACTGCACTGAGATCATGCACAATGATTTTGAACTTTTCCAACCATATCTTAGTAATGTGTTAACAGATGTATTGCTGAACATAAATTTCTACAAGCCTTTCATTTTTGGAGATGACAATCCTGGAATTTGTAATGATAAATATACTACATAGAAAGGTGAACATACACAACAAATAAAAAACAGTCCACCACAATGTGTCCCTTTCTGCCAAACAAGTAAGGTTTACTCGGTCTTTAATTACAAAAGTGCAAAGTAGTTACGTATGCAGTAACAAGGACAGGTGGTATACAAAAGAGAAGTAAATGTGAATCATATTAAATTCTTAGCTGCTGCATTTAAGGATATAAATCAAGGTTGCTTCTGTAGTGATTTGAGGAAGATGAAATACAACTCATTATTTTTATTTTGTGATACAGTGAAACCCTGTTAAGAAAATTTTGAAAATTCCAAGAAAATCATACTTCTTAAGTGGGAAATTCCTTAAAAGGGTAATTTTAATGAAATGGGGAGCATTTTGGTGCTGTTTTCTCCTGACTTCTTAGGTGGGAAATGTTCTTAACCGGGGTTTTCTTAAGCAAGTGTCACTGTATGTTCTTGCTTATATTTTGGTTGCTTTTACGCTGTGTATCAATAAAAGGTGCATTTGCTCACTGCTGTTGATGAAAGTGACTGGCATGTACCAACACACACTTGTGCCAGGTACAAGCACTCTCCTTAATATGGGCACCCCCCACCACCTCACGATTTTAGCAGACAGATCACATTACCAGTCTGTTTGAACTTACTCATGATGGTTTTTAAGTATTTACTGATTTAAACCAAGCAGAGATTAGCAACAAAAAAGCAGCACCTCTGCATTACAATTCCACAGCATTATCTCATCATCTATCAACTGTCAACATGTAATGTGACAACTTCTTTCATGGCCATTCCAAAAGGAAAACATTTAAACCTTGTATTTCAGAAACTAACCCCACTGACAAAGTGCTGAGACACTTGTCTCTTTACTGTCTAATCTAGTTGCCATTGACCCCATTTTTGTTTAAATCTGCAGCACAAGTGTGATGACCTTTACGTACATGATGGAACAACACTACAGATGTATAAAGTAATTATTTGGCATAGTAATTGATTTTTTACAGTAGAACACCCTTGGAAAATTAAGTTACAACTATATGAAAAACCTCTAGACTTTGTATAAGACGTCCATATGTTGTCCAATGAGGAAAGTACATACTTGCACTTCCATCCACGCAGATTTTGCTGTTGTTAAAACTGAGCTGAGGGTGGTCTGTGCATTAGTAGAAGAGTGGAGGAAGCCAACACACTGTTCACATGGTCTCATCCCAATTTGTTGGGAACCATTAAGGACAGGATGAAACAATGGTATTAAAATTGGTAATCACAAGATGTTCAAAACTGCAGACATCAATGTTTGTGAAATTATGATGCTACTGATATTGATGATTCACTATAGTAATACTAGATCAGACCCCCATCATCCACCTGTGCAATGGGTGCCTGATATTTTCCGGGAGTAAAGTGGTCGGGGTTTGGTGCTGACCAACACGCCCTCCTCCCCTTTCAGCGCTGAGATTGTAAATGGGTTGGAGCTATACCTCTGCCACCGCTCTGTGCCTTCATAGGCCCAGGGGTGACAATATGATTGGATTAAAAAATACCCATTAATCCATGCCATCCCTAGTTAACAATTTCCACAACCGCATCCCTTCATATACATTATAGCTCTAGACGGGTACTATCAAATTAGAGGTTCATTGAATACCCAGACAATGAATTCGAGAAGCTCTTACAAGACAACTTGATAGACGGTATCAGCAAAGTACCATGCGGTAAGGCCGACAGAAGCATACGCGCCTCTCTCCTGCTTCATACCTTACTACAATGCCGTACACAGAGAGCATTCACGCCATGAAAAAGAAATGCTGCCAATGGTTAACGGTAAAGTAAGACGCTGCTTTGCCGAATGAAGTATAAGCACTGCTTAGACACTTGATAAAGACCGCTGCCATCTGGTGGCACTATTGTATCTCAGATTTTCACGTCGTTTCCATGGAAACCCCGTAACCATGGCAACTAAGTTTAAGTTCACTTCGCTTACAAACCAAGTGGATCATGTATCATACATTCTTGGCGGCAATGTCTCGTCAAGTTTGAAGTCAAACGTAGTACGAGCTGCACGTCGCTTTATGATTTAGGAATTTAAGTTAATACAATAGGACGCAGCCGCGGCTTGTTTCTGCAATCCGACCAATGCGAATGGGTTTTATTATAACCAATCACATTGAAGACTTTCATAGCTTTGTCCAATAACAAACCGTTTTATTTTAACCAATGAGAATGTAGCGTCGTGTGACGTATAGCGAATTGGGTTTGACAGAATATCGGCTTCATTGTGTGGTAGGAAGGGTTTGCATTGCATAAGGGGAAGTGCACGGATCTGAGATTTGGTTTTAGAGCACTTGGTAAGGAGAAACACGTGTTTTTTTAAAAATGGAATTAGCAATTTATTCGGTATGAAGTGTATGGTAAAATGGAGCATAAGTTTTTGTGTAGTATAGCATTTTGTGAAGTCTGAGAAGTTGCGGCAATTATGATGAAATAATCTGCCGCCATTGTTTTTGTAATTTGTGTATTCCATGCAAGTTACGACCGTTTGACGTTTGGAGTGGTGTGTGGTATTCAAGCTTTCATTAATGAGTTGCATGCTCAAGGGTGTTGTGGCACAGTTATGTGCTGCATGGTCAAGGATGTGGCTTAGTTATTTGCTGACTGAAGTTCCACATTTGGTATTGGATTAATGTCGATGGAACGTAGACCTACTTTGTGGGAGTTCTGTAATCCAGCATCATCTTTTTATGTAGGTTGAGATATGGCACGTACGAAGCAGACAGCTCGTAAATCCACTGGAGGGAAGGCGCCTCGTAAACAGTTGGCCACAAAAGCAGCCCGTAAAAGCGCGCCATCCACAGGAGGAGTGAAGAAACCCCATCGTTACAGGTACTTAATGGTCGTGTGTCCCCAGTCGTATTTTGGAATATCATTTTCAAAATTGAAGTGTATTTGAAATCAACGTTCGCATAGGATTGACCTATTTGGTGTGGTTTAATTGTGAGGTCGGTTGGAATGTTTTGTGGCGTCTCAGTAATGCAGCAGTATTGTGGACTGTATTTTTTTTCTTGTTATTGTGGGTTGAATTTGTTTTATGTTAATGTACATTAGTGGCGAAACTGGGAAGTAGCTATATTAAATATGCCATACCAGAATCTGCGTTTGAGGTAGCTCTTGGGGAGTCTTAACATTTGCCAGTTAAACATTCCTGGTGACTGAACTTCCGAGTGCTGTACAGTGCAGATGATATTGGTATGGTAATGCGAAAAGCTCAAGTGGGCTGCGACTGTGTCAGGTTCTGTGAGGGGTGCAGGGCATTATTGGTTCAACCATTTAAAAGGAGAGGGTTTCTGGTGCCATGCCAGTGCAAATTTTCCCTCCCATCATTGCAGCTGTTCCCTGAATTACGATAACAAAATTAGAGAGTTCAACTGTGTTGAGGTTGAGGTAGGTCTTGTAGGTTATTTTCGTTAATGGGTGTATTCATTCATTGTGTGTGAAGGGATTGTGCTGCCTTTTTGTGTGAGGGTCGATGTGTTTTAGAACAGTGGCAGGCACAATATACAGGTGGAAATGTTTTAACCAACCAGTATGCTGGACACGTATGTTTTCACCTGTTACCGTGTTTGGCATTTTTGGTGTCCTCAACCCTTGAAGGTGAAGATTGCATATTTGAAGTGTTGGGAATCATGAATCCTGCCGCTGAGCAGGCAGAATGTAATTTAGGATTGTGTGCTGTTCCTTGCAGCGCTTGGGAAATGTCAGAGTATAAGTGAAATAGGTCACATTGTAATTTGGAACTTGTTAACTGAATTTGTGTATTTGCAATGCTTTTGTTAAATGTGGACCAAATTGAACCAGAAATCTGTGACTGACCTGTTCTAAGGCCACTCTCTTTACTCGCGGGGCTCTGTGAATGGTTGTATTAAGGGTGAATTGTTAGGAATGTGGGAGTACCAAGGATTGGGCTGGTGGTAAGTTAGTGTTCAGGAGTAAAATCTTAGCTGTGTTAGTAACTGTGATACTTGTCTTCTTGTAGGCCAGGTACTGTGGCCCTTCGAGAAATTAGACGATATCAGAAGTCCACTGAGTTGTTGATCAGGAAGTTGCCATTCCAGCGTCTTGTTCGTGAGATCGCACAAGACTTCAAGACAGATCTTCGCTTCCAGAGTGCTGCCATAGGTGCCCTTCAGGTAAGACTTCGGTGTTGGCCCCTGCCATGCACCCCCCTCCGCCCCTTGAGGTTAGTGCAGATACACAGTGAAATCCACCTCATGCCTAGGATGTGCAAAAAATTTTGTACCAAAAATTTCAAGTGATCAACTGTTTGGCAACAAAAGACAGCTTAATTGATGTGCCGTATGATTCTGAGAAAAGTGAAACTTGCCGAAAAGTTGTTGGTCAAGAAGTACAAAGTAGTGGTGGCTATGTAAATCGTTTGCAGAGTAGACGGCTGTAAATTGCGGCACCAGTGGGTGATAGTACGTGATGCCATTTGATAGTGTGCCCACATAAAAGGATTTTGAACATAAACATGATTTTTTATCATTTAATATGTTTTCGCATCAAAATTTTAATTTCGTATTGGTTCAGTTTGTTAGGATAATGACAAAATGATGCTGAATTAGTGCAGGTTAATTTCCATGGTTTTTCCCACTGTGGAACAGAGGTACAGAAAGCACCTCTTCTATGTGTGGCAACATAGTGGGAAGTGAGATCACATTGTGATTTGTTCTTACATGAAACATCATCACTTCGTGATGTAGGGTAGTAAATGATAAATTGCTGTCAGTTCAACTGATGTAACAGCAACAGTGTTTATGGTGTTCAGTGCGATATTATCATATCCTGTGACACTGCAGCTGTTATTTTGACTGCATTTCATGCAGTGTGATGACATAGGACCTGTGTAATTTACAGTACAGATATGAATGAGTTTAATGGAGTGTGTTATGACTAGTATATTGTCATTTGAATGTCTCAGGATATTCCGTGTGCAAAGTTAGTTGCATGTTGTGTTTCCTTGACCTCATGTTCGGGCATGTGTGTGCACACGCAGTATTTGTGTACTAGAGCCATTAATCTTTAGTTATCACCTATCCTATACATAGGGTGCAAGCACCACAACCATGCAATGACTTTTTTTGGTATATTTAGTTAACGAATTTTGCGAGACATGCTGCACAATCTCCGTTCTTTCATCCACATAATTCTGTATGTATCATTATGTTTTCTTCATAAAATATTCATATTTTACACAGAGGTGCACTAGAATTTAAATGTCCAGGTCTGGGGCCATTGGGTTAAATTATTGATCATGTGATGAACATGGCTGCAGCATCAAAAGTCAGAATATAACATAAGCTGCTCTAAAGTCAAGAAAGCAGTATATGAAGGTGGTGGATGCTACTTAAAAACTTTCCTCACAAGGAAAATTGCTTAAGAACTTTGTCTCCACTTAAAATAGGAAATCAGTGCTTGGTCTGTAACAGAGAGTCTGAGCCAGAAAATGGTGAAAATGGCAAAATGTAATAACATAGAATCGGTATTTGTGGAGTAGTTCTGGCAAGAACAGGCTCTTCATTAACCAGTTGTGCTTGCAAAAAGCGTCGTGTTCAAGAATGTCAGGCACACAAAAGAAAGTGGGACTTGAAATGTGGTTTGATGGTGAAAATGTACTGTAAAATATTCAATTTGTGTGGAGTAATTATCTACTGAAGGGAGTGTCAATGTTAGTGTGGAATAGCAAAATGATGTTCTAATGTTTACCAATTAAGACATTTTATCTGTGTAGGTGGCCCAGTTTTTTTAGTGTGTCAAAGTGTTTTTGGAAGGTTTCAGTGCATATGCATGTGCACGCTGTGCTTGCGCCTCGTGGTCGTATTATAGGCTTGGTCTTTCATGCTCTCTGACGTGGCAGGATTTTGTTGTGCAGGTGGTCTTTTTGGGTATGTGCTACAATGACGTATGTGATGAGAATCACTTGTGAATACCATGAAGAAACCAGCAAGTTTCTGAATTGGTATTCAATAAACTTGGTAAATTTTACACTAGTTCTATGTCTGATTGATTCGTGGTTATTTCTGCTGGCAGTCATAAAGATTGGGGATTGTTTTAGTAGTCTGAAACCTTTCTCTGCGTGTATGTGCAAGAGAGACGGATTGACCTAGATGTCATGCTCAATGTGACTGTACTTGTAAAAGTCCGCCCCCCTTGAAATAGTTCAGTAATTATGCTGCTTGTATGCAAAATTATGTAATGAAAACTCCTGTAACTGTGTTGCCTGCTGAGGTACATGTGGCATGTATTGCATTGTTTAGCTGTTCTAAGCTGTTTAGTTTATGTTTATACCAGGGCTGTGGAGTCGGTACGCAAAACCTCCGACTCCTCAATTTTTAAATCTCTGACTCCGACTCTTTGATAAAATCTCTGTGTGTATTAATAATGTTAAACCTACTAAAACTAAATGGTGTCATAAGATCTTTCATCACCACCAGGTGAATCATCAGGCTACTTTTTAGACTTAAAACATACATTTAAGTATAAGTTTCACAGTTATTGTAGCTAGGATCTGCTTAAGATTTTATATTGATGTTGGAATTGGTACATTTTTACTGACTCAACAGCCGTGGTTCACACTGTTAAGACATTCATGTTACGGGACTTATGTTGCAGCATTGTAGCTGCCCCCACGCCCCACAGTATGTCGAGACTTGACCATCCCCAAAAAGTAATAATCTAGTCTGCTATCAACCTGACCCATTGGCTGTATTATATAGATCATGTATTTGCAGCCTGTACAGTGAACCTCTTCAGTCTGTATGCATCATTTTATCTGCATTTGTTCGTTCGTTCATTCATTCATTCATTCATTCCATTAATTCTGTCCCAAAAACATTCATGTAAACAGTCCGTTGTTTTTGTGACATGCTACACGTTTTTGTGACATACTGTAGCAGTAACGTGCCCACGCTTCAAGTACCGGTGCAGCTCTTACAGTGCATACAAAACTTTGCTGCCCTTCAGCGAAGTGAGGAATGGAGAGGCAGTTGGGGGGTGAGGGGGAGATGCAGAGCATGTTAGCATATGTGTGAATGTTTTTATTTACCCCATGAACATACAGGTCTTGCTGCAGTAATTTTACACAACTTGCACTAGGCATCATCATATTCATGTCCTTCATACCTAGTTACACCCAGATTGACAGTAAGTGTGGCAAGCCCTGATGTAAAATTTGTTGATGCCTGTGAATAAGGCATGGCTTCAGTGCACTGAGTCTTAGGAAACTCGTGCTGCTCGACAACTGTTATAAAGAGCTCGTGTAACAAATTTTATGAAAGCACTCTTACCATTGCTTGGCTTTGTAAAGCATGCCTGAATTTGATGGAACACAGGCATTGAAGTTGGTTTTGTTTGTTATTTTTTGGCCCAAGTGGGGAAGTAGGTAGTTTTCATTTGTTGAATGCTCATATTTCTGGCAACGTAATGCCTTGCCACAGCTTTGATTCTACGTATGTTATTTTTCCCCTGCAGTCTGTTCAGAAACAATGCATGTATTTCTTCTCTTGAGATACGCAAGAATAACATGGCAGTGTAATAAAAATCCTGTGCCGCTGAGGTTGACAAACAGTTTAAATTTAATATACAGGGTGAACATAAGAAACGTTGACTCTTTTAATGTAGTGCTGTAATGAGAACTAAACATGTTTTGGTGGGTCGTGTGATCAGGTATTTGGACCAGTTTTGAGGTAACTAGAATAGAATAATTGTGTGATTGTGGAAGGTGTCAATATGGTGTGCTTGTTCAAAATGATTGCTTCAGAACTGTTGTTTGAAGTTATACCATCTTGGTGCAGGAATAAAACACATGCTCAGACACTTCTCATATGGGATTGAAAGTGTGTTTGTAGCACGTTTCCTTTTGTGGTCATCATGTAATTTCAGTGAAATTACTAATCCAAGTTATGGTTACGATGCATAGGACGCTGGAGGCAGCGTTACAGATTTTTTTGGTGATGTTTGCAGGAAGCAAGTGAGGCCTACTTGGTGGGTCTTTTTGAAGACACCAACTTGTGTGCTATTCACGCCAAGCGTGTGACCATCATGCCGAAGGACATTCAGCTTGCTCGACGAATCCGTGGTGAACGTGCTTAAACAGTCGTGATTTAAAGAGACTTACAAATTTCTGTCAGGATTTGTGGTGGACATCCTGATGTCACAGGTTCAGTCATTGTCATTCAGTTCATCTACATAGTCATTTGTATTCAATACATAAAGCCCCTACAATACACTGCCAAGGTTTGGATGGTACGCAGATTTGCACTGCTTATGGTTAATTTGAGTTGGCTAAAACATGATATTGTGATTTCCCACAAGTTCTTTGCAATGTCTGTCTTTTTGTGTGTATAGTCAAGTATTTTATACATTGGTGTCTTTTTCAAAGAAATTCTTGGAAGAGTGGTAGTGCTTAATGGGAGTAATGTAGGAAATTTTGACATTGCTGATAAATTTGAGAGTTTGAGTTACGAGTGACAAATTGTCTCCTCTTGTGTTGTGATTACATTGTGACTAGATTTGGTTAAAGTTTTTAGTAACCAATAAGAATTTCTTTGCATATTGTTTTATACTAGTAACAGTGGTGTTTAAATTAGATGTAGCTAATATATTCATTCCTATGGAAAGGGAGTTGCATTCTGTTTAAGAGAGAGATAGTATCTTAGACATCATTTCTAGAGATGACATTATTAGTGATGATGATGCATACATAGCAGCTCTCAAATTACCAGGGGTCATGCAAATAGATCTCCATTTTTTCTACAGTATTCATGTTAATTGCAAACAAATAAATATAATTTAACAGTTCATATCTACCCATCTTTCCATACTATACAGTAAATCCTCATTTAATGGAGCACTTTGTCCCATGGGAACTGCTTGCCTGAGAATTATGTAAAGTACCCAAGAAAATGTCAGTATGAGTCCTGGCAGTGTGTGTTGAATCTTTGGTTACTAGAAGGTTCTGTCATGAAATCTTCGGTCATTGTTAAGTTTGTGTGGTCAGATGTTCGGTCACCAGAAGTTTCTGCCCATAAAGGGAAATGAACATTAAGGGCAACATTAAATGAGGATTGCCTGTATGCTCCCCCCTTCTCCCCTAAGGACTTTTTTTTTATTGGGGATTCTTTCATACTTTTGTCATTGTGTGTGTGGAGAATATGTTCATGGAGATTGTCACAGGTAATGTTTAGAAATAAAAAGGTTATATGTGGTATTCAATTCCTTTATTCATTAAAGCATCAGTCATCTAGCTACAAGTTTAATTATTTCTCTTGCAGTTCCTGCAGCCTTGCTGTTATTGCTGATGTATCATGTCCCTTGGCAGAGTTATATGTGAAAGCTTCTTGCAGTTGGCTCTTTTCCAGTCCTGGTATCCTCTCATACAAGGATTTTCCTAGCTCTTCATCAATATCATTTTCTTCCCTGAAGACACAGAAATATAGCAAAAATACAGCCACGCTGGCAGATACTACGTACGGCTGGAACCAAGGATAGTCATTGTCATAGCCACCGCTTCTGGTGTCCTGTGCTTTCCATGTTGCAGCTTTGCTTTTTGAATATTGTATAGGTCTTTCAAGCTCATCTTGGGACCTTCCTGCATGTGTGTGGGTTAGACAGGTTCCAAGCCTGGAAGGAAACTTGAAGTTTAAGAGTAGATAAGCTGTAGCACTGAAACATTTACTTCAAAGTGGGAATTCAGTGAGGTTCAGGAGTGCCAATGTAAACATATTTTATGAAGTGTATACATTAATTCCCTTGCACAAGTCGGTGGGTCAAACCAGAGTACTGGGATAACCACTGCAAAAAAAAAAAGCAGTGGTGGCAAGTGCAGGCTTGGCCTTTTCTTTTGTTGCTGTTATGAACATGGGAATGTTAATTTAATATACTCCATGTCCATGCATTAGTTTATACAAAAGTAACACCATCAACTACATGCACCATGTGTGTTATATTACCTTGGACTACTGCTTGTAATTACAATAATTTCTTGGATTTAGTCTCATAGTTGCTTACATTGTGTTCTTGGAGTGTGAAGTCAGCTGCACATGTGCAATTTAACTATACCAAAATAGTTTTATATGTAAATAGCTGTTCTCCCTGAAGATGACCGGGCAGGGTTTAAACATGTAGGAGGAAGTAATAGTGAATATAAGACTTGCATTTTTTTAAGTGCTGAAGGGCCCCACAGCAGACGCTACGGATGCACCGCAGCCTTGAGGCTTATTGTGCAACCCTATGAAGATGATTATTTTTTTTGTCCTTTTCCTAGTAATGGAGCACCAGTGGAATGAAATTGACGGGAAAACCGAAGTACTTTGGGGGGGGGGGGGGCTGCCGCAGTGCCACTTAGTCCACCACAAATCCCACGTGGACTGACCCGGGATCGAAGTTGCTGGTTTATTTTATTGGGAATGTTAATTTCTATGCATAATATGTGGGGAAGACTGATGGGCCATATAGGTGATGAGATATAGTTGTGCCCATTTTTAACCTCCATGTAGGTGTGTGGCCAGCTTTATCTTCTGGAGCTGGACACTGGCATTAGTGTTTTGCTGAAAATGCCCTGGGACAGGTTACATCACCACAAACAACTTGCCAGTCATGGGACATCTTGTACACATCTATGGGATATTTTCACCCAGAATAAAAATGAAATTTTGTTTATATTTAATGAGGTTTGTATGATGCAGTCTGTTGGCATAGCTGGAGTTTTGGGACATGTTCTTGTTGCTTGCGCTGGAGTCCAGTGTCAATATGAACAGGTCCCTTTGGAATGCAGTACTCGGTGACACACCAAATTTGTATAAATCAGGCCAGGATGATGCAAGCTTAGGGAAGGCAAAACTGGAGGTTAGATCTATATGACGGCGGGTACCTTGGAGTAGTCATGGGAAGCAAAGTGCAACGCAGCCCTCAGTCCCACAAAAAACTTCAGGTTCAGCACTGAATCTGTACTTCAGAGAGGATGTTATTTTTCTCCAGACATGTGAGGAAGTGAAGTATTGTAATGCACAGTTTAATTTCAGACATGGCAAATAAATGAGCACAAGTCACAAGACTTCAGAGAAGTATTTGGCTGCCACTAACAGAATACAAATATTGCAAAGGCATCTAACGGTTGATCAGAAAGAGGCATCAGTTGTGTTTACTGAAGCCTGGTGAAGCTGGCAAAGAAACTTGCAAACTATTTTGTGAAATGGAAATTTCAGTTCCATTATAAGTGGGTCGCACTGTACTTCTAAGTGCCTTGTTTTGCATTTTATCAATTTATACTGGTTAAACAAAAGTGTACTTGCATGTGTATAAAAATTTCTACAGGTACAGATGTTTCTATATGCATAATTAAAAGGGACATGGTTTGCAAGATTTGAGGTTCTTGCTGCAGTGCTGCTGGCAGTTTCCTGTTGACACCTAATTACCAGTTTATGTGGCATAGTAACCCAGAAGACCTGAATCTATGAAACATGCTTCTTACTAGATCTGAATTTGTTATGGTCATTTCTGAGATCACAGTAATTTGGGATGTGACTCTACAGTATGGTCAGCACGTACTGATGTTACAATCGCTCCCCTTATAGAAGAAACCTGTACTATTTTTCTACACTGCAGTGCTCCACTGGCCACATCTTGACTGGTCCACCCTGTACCTGCATCTGCATAGTGTTTTCTGTGCATGGCGTATTTGTTTGGCCTGTTTGCGGCAGCAGATTGCTCTGAAATGTGAGTATGTATCTACCACAGTATGCAGCTATAGATCCCAGAATATGGTTGGTTTCATGCCTCTCATAGATTACTTTTGCAGTCATCATATGGATGTCAGTTCTTGGTTCTCAGAAATTAATATGTTCTTCACAAATTGTTCAATGAACTAAAATGAACAGCAAGCATGAGAGAAAATCAGAAGTACAGCTAGGACATTTGGGCCTGTACACAAAGCTTACCAATCGGCTCTGTGGGACCAGTGGAACATGTGGCCACTTTTTACATAATTATAAAGAAGATTGGTTTACCAATAAAACACTTTTATATTGTTAATTTTTATAATAAACCGATGGAGTTAGCAATTCTTCACTCAAGTTCTTTTTGTGACCCATTACTTGTTTTTTTATTAATATCTGTCTGCAAGCAATTTCTTAAATAAATTAAATGGCTGAAGCATATTCGCGGGAAGTTGTTCTCGTGAAGAAGCCCAACTTCCACTAAACAGTGCGTAGTGTGCACTATTGAGAGAAATTCTTGCCAGTGGCTCGTGGGTCTATGTGCGTTGCATACCTTGCTGCATGTGGCTACATCCCTGGGGCAAATGATTACCGTTTGCAAGTTATTTATTGAGAGATTTTGTGTGTAGTCCGTAACATGTCTTACAGTTTTGGTCATTTTGATGTGACATTCTTCGGTCATTCTCATTTTAAACTTTTCAGTAGTTCCCTTAAAAGCTAAATTATTAGACTGTACCTTTAATTTAATCAACATCATGTTATTAGCGGTATGATTAAATTAAATGACCTGTCAATCTCCCAATTTGAAACTCACAAAACACCTGTTACCAGGGGTGTGTGCTTTATTAGAGGTATCTGTTCATCATTCAATCATGATAGAATGATATACGAATCTTGTGTGAATGACCTGTCTCATACGCACATACCTAATCAGTCCAATTTTCTCCCGTAGGGCACCGACAATGAACGAACTCCTACTCCACACAACTCTTGCCTGAGCCATCTTGGGCTTCCACTATCGATTAGCACAGATTACAGATGAAAAGCTGTTAATCCGTGGCAGAGATCATCCGTGGTACCGTGCGGGTGTGAGTGACGTTATTTACCAACTATGTAGCCTTCCTCATCGAGCAGGGTCATACTTGATAAGGTAATAGTTCCTCAGTTAGTCAACAAATTTCCGGCATTTCATGTTACATGAAAGTTCATTACCACGTCCACAAGAGCCCGCAACTTTCCCCTATCCAGGGCCAAATCAATTCAGTCCATGCCCTCTCAAAGGGTTTCTTGGATCTGCATTTTAATATTATACTCCTATCTATGCTCAGGTCTCTTAAGTGGTTCTTCCCTCAGGTTTCTGCACTTCTTCTCTACCCAATACGTGCCACATGCACCTCACATCTCATTTTTCTTTGTTTCACCACCCAGAAAATATTTGGTGAGGAGTAAAATCATGAAGCTCCTTATCGTGCAATTTCCTCCTGTACTGTGTTGACTCCTCCCCTTTAGGCTCAAATATCTTTCCTCAGCACCCTATGCTGGAACAACAACAACAACGACAACAGCAACAACTACTACTACTATGGCATGACAGCCACATTTTGGGCCCTAGTCTCATCAGTATTTCTTCCCCACATGTTCTGGTCTAATGCCAATCTTTTCCATCCTGTGGACCCTATTAGTTTTCTTTTTATCCACAAAATGTTTAGCTTCCGGCCTGGATCGAGTACCATATATTTTTCCTTCTAAGACCTTTCCTTTGTGTGCTTGATCCGTCTACCCTGCAGACGTGTGCAACCCATTCCAGTCCTTTGTGTTCAGTATTTGTTACCATTCTATGACCTTATATAAAACATCGGTTTCATCATTGCATCAGATTTTGAGCTGTGCATTTTTGTGTATTGGGCCATGTACGATTATTCTAAGTGGTTTCCATTCAAAGGCTGTAAGGGCCAAGGGTACGGATGTCTGTCCCTTGTGAGTGTTGTGTGTTGTCAGGTAAAGGTCTCTGCGACGGGCCGATCACTTGTCCAGAGCAATCATACAAAGTGTGATGTGTCAGCGTTATCTCGGAACCTCAACAATCAAGAGGCCTAGACCCACCAGGGCTGCCAAGCCATGAAAATAAAAGAGAACTGTTGACTGACTAACCAATTTTACTAACTTAATGGGCTAGAACTCGTCTTGAGAAGCTAGTAGATCATCAGGTAGTCACAAAATTCCCTGCATATTATGGAACCCAAAGTTTCAACATAACGTTCACAAGAGCCTAAACTTGTCCCTATTCTGGGCCAGGCAATTATACTATTTCTGTAAGTTTAATTTCAATACTATCTTCTTTTCTATGCCTCCTTGATTTGATTACTCGGTTAATATTTGATGAAGCTTCTCATTATGCTATTTTCCGTCACCGGTTACTACATTTTAGGCCAAAATATCTTCTGCAGCACCCTATTCTCGAACAAGAAGAAATAAAGGAGGAATAAAAGAAATATATTAGTTCTACCGACTTTGTAAAATTTACAGCTGCGGACTGTTTATTGCAGCATGGCGGCAAGCATCACCCTACTGCAGCATATCCTACTCGTGCCGCTCCCTGTCTGCGCTGTGCTGTGACATTACTTGTTTCCAGGTATTGTCCGTGCCTGTACTATCCCATGGTCGAAAAGTGGAAAGGTAGAAAGGCACGGATTGCTTGCGGTGTGTCAAGCAAGTGAGCGAGCGCTGATGATTTTAAGTGGAAAGTATGTATTACTGGATAGAACGGTGTAATGCGTATCAATGCTTGACAAAATTTCGCAGAGCCGCAGATAAATCGAAGAGTCATGTTATCGTACAGTTGATAAGAAATTTGCATAGTACGCACATGTAAGTTGAAGGTAAGAATACTACATTCCGCATTTATCCGCCGATAGCCACATAGACACATTTGGATAGTAATGCTATGGCGATTAGATAATGTTACTATACATATCTGCATGACGACTTCGGTTGGTTATGCTGTTGCGAGTAAATGGCTGTTTCTCCATGAAATAATTTACGTCCATTAAACATGCCCAGTTACTATAAACATTCATGGGTGTGGGAAGTACAATTCAGTCATGTTTTTTATCGTAACCTTGTAAACAGGTATGTACCATGTATTTGTATTTATTTGTGTATTTGAATCAGGTATTGTAATTTTTTAATGGTATGCTGTACATGTATTTGTATTTATTTGTGTATTTGAATCAGGTATTGTAATTTTTTAATGGTATGCTGTACACCCATGGAGTAGTCCAATGAAAGATAGAGGGAATGTAAGTAACCTTTTAAAGCGTAGCAGTTACTGTATGTACCACCAGTTGTAACATCCCAAAATTCTACATTTTTATCGTAGTGTATTTATATGTTTTATGTGGATCTCAGAATAAACAGCGAATTTTGCCCTCTATAGCATTCTGTAATTGGTTTTTATAACTGAGATGGAGTGTGTTTACTGAGCAGTGCGAACTGGATATTTAACCCTTTAAAGACGAAACGTAATCTGCTTTATATAAAGACTCAGTGCGTACCGCGCAGTAAACACTTTCAACCTCGGTTATAAAGAACGAATGAGTTGCTGATGTTTACGGCAAAAGTTGCAGTTTGTTCCGAGATATGTACAAAAAACATAAACGTGATTTGAGCACTATGGAGAATTACTGAATGTTGAACCTGGTGGTATGTAAAGTTACTGCTAGGCTTTAAAAGGTTAAATAGAATGGATTACATTTTGTCCTTAAAGGGGTAAATTCTAATCTGTTTTTTCTGCTCTGAGGTAGTATAAATTTGATTAATACACATGGTTTTTACATATACTGATCATAAGCTGGGTCATTATCAGAGAAGTTTTACACCTAGTAGTATTGACATTAGTGTTATTAATTTTGTAGCAATTTGATGTGGGATTGTTTCTCTCTGTAACTGAGATTAGAGGTATTGATATGCACCTGTATAATTCCTGAGTTTGCCCATGTAACACATATTACAGATATGCTATACTGGAATACAGTGCCTGCATCACTGTAGAGATCTGTTTAAAAATTAAAGCTGTTAGATGTCTGTACAGCCAATCCCAGTGGCCACACGGTCTAGGGCGTAGGTCTGCGGTGGAGCGCTTTCTGGGATCGTGGGTTCGAATCCGACCAGGGGCATGGGTGTTTGTCTCTTGTACGATGTTTGTGTTGTCAGGTAGAGGTCTCTGCGACGGGCTGATCCCTTGTCCAGAGAAGTCCTACTGACTGTGGTGTGTTTCTGAGTGTGGTCAAGTGAAAATAAACAATCTCGTCACCTGCTGTGAGTAGGTAGAAGAGGTAAGGACTATGAAACAAAAGATGTCTGTACAAATATGTGTATAAGTGTTACAGTTGCCTGCATGTGGAGTTAACCCAACACATTCACTTGGGACAGACAGAATGGGATCAAACTGAAGCTTTTTTAGACTCATGATTTATCAGTACCATGTGGCAGCATGGCAGATTTTTGAATGTGCAGTGCACCATCAGTCCTACACCATTATTAAAGATCATTTTTAGTGACTGGTAGAGAAGATGCAATGAGGCAGCATAATGAGAAACTTGTTCTTGTTTGGTTGAAATGAAATAGATCCAATCCAGCAGATAATAATTGTATGGGTATGCCCCATTATTATCTGGGACTAAAGGCCTAAATCTTGGGCATTAGAAAACATGGCAGAAAATCATGAGGCACCTTTATTCTGTGAACCCTTTGGATCAGTTAAGATATTTGCTGTAAATCCTTTGTATGAAAGGTGTAAAATAATTTAATGGCATAAAATGTGTAACACACCCTATTTCAATGATAGACGGTGCACAGGTAAACAGTATTTGCTCTCAGACAATGAGGAATGGGAGAAATATTCTCTAGAAGCATCAGTTTTCTAAATGCCATACCCAAAGAGACAGGTAAAGCTTGGTTTCAATCTTATGGCACTGTGCAAAGGACTGATTCTTAATCTCTGCACTTGGTATCATCTACAGGCAGTACTAAAGAGGTGTCGGGTTAGTTGGTTGCAAGATGTTACAGAGGGGAGAACATTCTGTGTTTCCAGCTGCTAGCCAAACAAAAACATTGCCCTTCTCAGAATACTGCTACAGCACTATGACCCTGTTTAAAATGGGAAACTATAGGAAACCATGCAAGTGGTTGTGAACTACTTCCATTATTGTTGGACTCCGACCGAAGAAATGACATGAGAACGTAAGAATACAAACACATGTTTCTAGGAAATGATGTGACATGCTGCACTCAAATTTACTGCCCCTCATCTGCTCACCCTACGACCCCCATTACTCTCATACGCTAGGCTGCTCACGCATCTGAGTGCCGTAACATTGCAGTTTTGCTATATGTGGTTATATTTTGTCCATCAAGGTGCCCTGGTGCATTATGGACCAAATTTAAGAGCTTTTCTCAACACAGGTTCAACCATATATGAAACTATGCACCACTGGAAGAGTTGTAAATTTTTTTTAATGTTAGGTGGCCCTACTTCATTTAAAGTTACAATTGTTGTCAAACCGCCAGAATAGAGGACAAGAAAGAAAAAGGGCAAGATAGACTTCTGATTAATTTTCTGAAACAAACTACACTGTATAATATCACACTGGCATTTTCAGTAAAATGCCCAATGGAAATTGATTGTTTTTTAAAACTTAATAATTTTAATGTTCTTGGTGTGTTTCATGCTGAACATGTCATTATTATGGTCTAATTTAAAATTTCTGCAGGAGGTGGAATGTAGCATAATGCGCCGAAGTATAAAGAGTGTGTGCAGATTCCTGATTCTTGCCGGCCTGACTGTGGCCACCACGGTGCTGATCTTTCGATATGTCCGCAGCATTGAAACACCAGGTTTTCAGAATGAAGTCGTCGATGTGCGAGGGGCTATGCCAGTTGCACCAGAACACCAGTTTAATGAGCCAGAACATGCTTTGCTAGTCAATGTAAGTTACTTCTAGAGGTAAGAAGTGTAGACTGCAGGAAGATATTGTCTTGCCATCACTCTGCTCCATTTGCTCTTTGGTAATGATGTTGGTATTGACGTGTGTTATAAGCAGTCATGTGTCTTGTGTCCAAAACACTGTTAATACTGGGAAGGTCAGTGAGTCTGTTTTAGACCTCGTATGTCAGTTAGAGGTGTTGTGCACTGTACAGTACTGAACTGTGTATTCAGGTATATACTTACACAAGATGGTATATCTGTTGTGTTTCCTAAGCTGCTGAACATTTTGTGCCAGCTTGTGTGTGCAAGCCAGCACACATAATCATTATCTTATTCCACTGTGGTCTGTGCCAAGCTACAGGCATTTATTGATTTTTAATCAGTCACAGAGTGCAGGGGGTCTTAGTGTGTTTGTGAGATGTGTCACTTGGAACATGAGATTATTCATTTGCTGTGCTTGTGCACTGTAGGTCATGGAATCAGGGAAACAAACATCCTGCGGTGCCTACATTATATGGTAAGCAGGGCTGTGGAGTCGGTACACAAAACCTGACTCTGACTCGTCAATTTTTAAATCTCTGTCTCCGATTCCTTCATAAAACCTCAATATGTATTAGTAATGGTAAGCCTACTAAAATGGTAAATGGTATCCTAAGACATTTCATCGCCACTACGTGAATCATCAGGCTACTTTTTAGACTTATAACCTATATTTAAGTATACGTCTAATGGTTATTGTAACAAGTATCTATTTAAGATTTTATGTTGAGGTTGGAGTTGGAGTCGGTGCATTTTTACCAACTCCAACTCCACCCAAAATTCCATCTGACGAAATTCCAACTCCTCAGCCCTGGTGATAAGAGCAACACATGAAATGCTGGAAATACTGTGAATGACATGTTGAGTGATGGACAGAAGTGATGGACAAACAGAAAATATGAACAAATCATATTGCAACTGAGGTTAAATTTGATGGTTGTATTGCTCAGATGGAAGCAAATACCGAACAATTTTTGTATGTGTTGGCTTTTGGAAGCAGAGTGTCAGAAACGTCAGTTAGCACGGAACAAAGTGTTTAAAACTGTAAAATGTAGTCTACACGTCTTGTTGTAAGAGAAGTTAATATAGGAACTGTCAGTCACAACTCAGATTATTTAAAAATCTGAGTTGTGATTGTTGATTCCGTTATTGCCTTGTTTAAATATGTGCCATACAAAGAAGAGCTGTACACAGATATTCTCACTGGCCTGGGACAAAAAAATCTTGTTGTGTGAGGTGCTTTCAAGAATGAGTAGCCACCAGATATGTTCATTTCAAATTTGTATTTTTCCCAAGTGAGGCGTGGTTTTCCTTAAGTGGGAACATAAACTGTGTAACAGGTATTGGTGTTCCAAATATTCCGATACAGGTCATGAAATTCTTTGCGTGACTTTAAAGTGTTGAGTTTTGTTTTAAATGAGTGCATGGAAGATCATAAGGGCTGTGTTTTTTAAAGAAACAGTACATTTCAATAGTTACCATTTGATTGATTTTGTCACTGCTGTGTGTGCACAAACGCACTGAAGAAGAAAAAATGCATAGTCACTGAACTGAAACGTAATGTTTAAAGAAAAGTGAAACCACTATCGTTTCTTAAGGGCCTACTGGAAAAGCAAAATTATAAACATGGGAAAATGACAATTGCAGGAACGTTTTAACGGTGACAGATTTATAGGGACCAGGGCTGTGGAGTCGGTGTCGGAGTTGTGGAGTTGGAAGGAATTTTAGGTGGAATCGGAGTTGGAAGGAATTTTTAGGTGGAGTCAGAATCGGGGTTGGTAAAAATGCACCGACTCTGACCTCAGTCTAAAATCTTAACTAGATACTCCAACTCCAGAGCCCTGATAGCTACAGTAACCATTAGACTTATGCTTAAATATAGGTTATAAGTCAAAAAAGTAGCCTGATCATTCACGTGGTGGTGATGAAATGTCTTGTAGGTTTACCGTTATTAATGCATATTGAGCTTTTATGCAGGAGTTGGAGTCGGAGTTGTAAAAATTGAGGAGTTGGAGTCAGAAGTTCTAAAAATCTCGGAGTCGGAGCTTTTGTGTACTGGCTCCACAGTCGTGACAGGGACAACGGTATATGAGTGATACGGGGGGAATAAAATGTGCAAGGGAATGGTGTGTAGAGGTTTTACTGTATTTCAAAACAAGATCCCTGCTTAATGTTAAGAAATATTCTTAGAAGGTGATAGCCATGTTTGTAAGCTGGAGGTTGGCACAGTCAAACAGTTTTGTAAAATAATTTGAGTTGAGTTGCAGGGGAGAAAGTACCCATTAATTTCCCAGTGGATGAAGGTTTCGTATTTGATAGTTCTACCACAGTGTCTGTGGTATGCAGGGATGTGATATAATATTCTCCCTCTATTTCTGTGTAGAAGGGCAACATTTATATACTTTGGGTATTAGTTAAAACTTGGAGAATTAAATTTGTCATTATCAAGAGTATGTTTGGTTGTTATAATTCATACATATATATAAAGTTACAATACAATATTATGTTTGCCTTCAGACATCCATTACCTTTCTTCAGTCCTGTTTGTACGAATACAGTCCTGTTAAGCTTGATTATGAAGTACATAGTGTGTTCGCTTATACAGTATGCAGTGTACAGTATTTCCCAGATAAGAAATTTCCAGATACAAGGCTTTCCGATGTAAGGAGTTAGATTTGTAAATTCCTGCCAAAACCCCCATAAGAATAATGTTAAATTTTTCTTGCATCTAATATTTTTATGTAAAACATTTCCCGCTGTGGAAGGTAATTTGTTTTTACTTTTATGCAGAATTTTTCAATTTAGTAGGATTAGAAGGTTTTGGGACAGTTGCTAATCTATGTCTTGATGGTTGAACTGTACCATAGTTCCACTTTTATTGTCATTCATTTTTATTTGTCACTTACTAATTGTAAAAGAGAACACCTGGTATGGAGACCATTTCTGTACGTCCATTTGTGCCCTGGTATCAGTTACTAACTCTTTGCTAGACTTTAGTGAAATTTGTTGTGGGAGTTTTTTTTTTTTCACAAAAAATTGTCAAGCAAGCCAGCATTTTGTGAGAATTTACTCAGTGAGAGTCATATTTTAATTAGGAGCATAGTGAATTTTTTCTCATACGTTCCATATTTCATGACCAGTTTGGGTGAAATGTAGTACAGATGGTCTCTGTACAGTGCCATTGAGTAGTGGAAGTTTGTGAAAATTGGTGTAGTTGAAGCCATACATGACATAAGGGCATGAATGAAATTTTGGCAGTATTTTATAGATTTTTTATCTGATTTGGATAAAATTTGGTGCACAAAGTGTCCATAAAAATGCAATCGTTGAGAGTGAATTTCATGAAAATGTTTGCAGCGAAAGCCATATTCTGCTTAGGGATTATACATGAATTTCTGTTTGTTACTAACATAAACATATCTAACTTAAACATATCATACAGATGTTGCTGCAAGGTTTGAAGTCCGAGTGTAGTTTTGAAGTTTTGTTGCAGCAGGGAATTGAAACGCTAAAGTTGATTTAAACAAGACAGGCAGTGTGCATAATGTGACATTGAGGCTCGTTCGCATAACCATTTTTGCTGTGGAAAAGCGATAAGTATTTCACATTCTGAGTGTGTGTCTATAGCCATAGTTATCCAGCATGGAGTGCGTATGTGCCGTATTATATTGTCATCTGTGACCTGTCTGGCAGTACCATATTTTTGCATGGTATCTCTTAAGTGGCACAGTTTTTGGGCGAAAAAAAGTATTGTACGTAAAATGTGTGTTTTGATTGTCCCTACAACTTCTTCTAAAATATTTCTTATTCTGAGAAGAATTCAATGAAGCATGATCATAAATGTGCATAGGTTTCGTGTAAATTACCCGTTATTATGGTTAGATCGTAATTAAACGTGAGTTTTCTTGAGCAGTGCTGAAGCTGAAACTGCGGTGTTAAAAGTGTCTGATATTAGTGTGTTGAATAGATATTTTCTATATGTGGATACAAAAGTGTTACCTGTAACATCTTGTACATTGTAACTTCCGAAGTAGCTGTTTAACACTAAAACAGTGTAACATCCCAGAAGACTTGAATATTCATGAGGGATAAGCAGTCTGTCTCCCATGGGCCAATAAACAACCTGTGGATCTTCTTAGGCATGTTTGCATCCGTGTGGAGTACCCATTAACCTTTTAAAGCCTAGCGGTAACTTTACGTACCACCAGGTTTAACATTAAAAAATTCTACGTGGTGCCCACATTGCGTTTATGTGTTTTGTGTGGATCTCAGAACAAACAGCAACTTTTGCCTTATAAAACATTAAGAGATTGGTTTTTATAACCGAAGTGGAGAGTGTTTACAGCGCGGTACGCACAGAGTCCGTATATAAAACAGATACGCTTCATCTTTATTGGGTTAAATTTATTATGGCCATCTCTTTGCCTCTACGTGTGTAGCAGTTTGAGAACCAGAAAAAAAAATTTAATTGCCTTTATTGTAAGGAGATAAACTTTGGTTTATACATCCAGTTGCAAAGCATGTAAACATAATTAAAGGAATATACTATCAATCGCAGTTCAATTTATATGGTTATTTAACCTTTTAAAGCCTAGTGGTAACTTTACATACCACCACGTGTAACATTAAAAAATTGTACGTAGTGCTCACATTGCGTTTATGTGTTTTGTACGGATCTCAGAACAAAGAGCAACTTTTGCCTTATAAAACATTAACAGATTGGTTTTTATAACCGAAGTGGAGAGTGTTTACTGCGCGGTACGCACTGAGTCCCTGTATAAAACTGATACGCTTCGTCTTTAAAGGGTTAATGTTCTTACTTCATGTTTTGGCCTTGTATGGCTGTCGTCAGATATATGAAATAACAGAATACTTTGAGGAGGGATAATTGCAACAGTAATTTTCAGTGACAGGATAGGATAGTATTCTTCACAATGGCAATAGGATTTATAAAGAAAAAGGTTCACATTTCTGATATAGGTATTGTTACAGTATATAAAGACGTTATGTTGTAAGAATTTTGTAGCCAGGTCTCCTGTTTAGGTATGTATCATAAATTGCTTTAATTCATGTTATCTGTTTTGATGTAGAAAATTTCTTGTAATAAATCTGTGATTCATTATTGTCATTTAGGTTACATTTTTCATAGATGTTGATGCTGGAATCTGGAATCATCATCCAAGAAATACATAACCTAAACCACGATAATCATTGTGTAGATTTATTAGAAGAAATTTTCTATGTGAAATAGGTACCATCAATTAAATTTAATGTGCGTAACTCAACAGGAGTCCTGGCTACAGAATTTTACAACACTACCTTTTTACAAAATTTAACAATACCTATATCAGAAATATGAACCCTTTTTTCTTATAAATCCTGTTTCCACTGTAATGAATAAGATGTTTTTCTGTAACTTAAAGTTACTGTTGCAATTATTCCTTCCTCAAAGTATTTTGTGATTTGATATGTCTGATGATGTCCATAAAAAGCTGAAACATGTCAGTGTAATCTATTAAATAACCGTATAACCAGAGCTGTAATTGATGGTATACACCTTTTGTTTCTAGCTTGTTGTAAGGAGATTTTTACACCTTCTGTTGACACTCTGAAAAGGCTGTTGGTCTATGACGTAGATAATTACTTTGACTGTAACAACTGTTACTACAGTGGGCTGGCCACATAGTAAGGATGTGTGGTTCTTGTATCCCATAAAAAGTAATGGGAGGATCTTTTGGAGGAAGAAGGCGTGTGCAAGAGCCTAGCGACAGGTGGGAGGCTGCTGTTCGGAGGGATCATAGACTTGCTGCAGACATGGACGTGGATTGTGGTGGGAAGGAGCAAAGGAGGTTGGAGGAGGAAGAGTGGAGAGGTCATGGCCCTAAAAATGGACCAAAGCACAATAGGAGGAGGAGAAGGAGGAGGATAAGGACAAGGAGAAGCAGATGAAGAAGTGATAACCTGCTGTAGAATGAAAAGACACATTAATAGTACTTGACTGTGATCTTCACAAATTTTATATGTTGTATACCATGCATACTTTTACATTGTTAAGATAAACCAACAAATATGCATGCTATGTACGATTATATATTTGTATCAGTGTCACCCCTACATGTTTCGGTGGTCAAGCCACTGTCATCAGGGGGCACCAAGGGTCACAGGCTCCGTTCTGCATGTAAAGTCGTACAGTATTTCATTTAAGAAGAAATCCAATGTCCCAGTCTGTAACAATTCATATTCACCTGAATCGTTACAGTTAAAATAATGACAATTCACTCTCACTTGGACTGTACAGTTATAATGTGTGATGCACAAATCTAGTTTTGTGTACAGTAAAATGGATAAAATGTTGCAAGCCCCCTGATAATGGTTGCTTGACCACCAAAACATGTAGGGGTGACATTGATACGAATATATAATTGTAAACGGTGTGCATATTTGTTGGTCTATCTTAACGTTTTAAAGCTTAGCGGTAACTTTACATTCCACCAGGTTTAACATTAAAAAATTCTGTGTGGTGCCCACATTTCGTTTATGTGTTTTTTGTGGATCTCAGCACAAACAGCAACTTTTGCCTTATAAAATATTAAGAGACTGGTTTTTATAACCAAAGTGGAGAGTGTTTACAGCGCGGTACGCACTGAGTCCTTATATAAAACAAATACGCTTCATCTTTAAAGGGTTAACAATGTGATCTTTGCATTAACTTTGCTTCTGTTATATGGTACTTTTTGTGGCATCTTGTGAAGTGTGATTTTATGTGAACGTTGGTACATTCCTTTTGATTTTATTACACAGTGGGTTTTTGCAAGTGGAGACTCGCCTTTTTCTGTCAGATTGAACCAACCCACACCACTGCATATTGTTACAAGTCTTCACTGTCTCGATCTATATTCTGTAAAACGTGAAGGTTTTTGTTGTAAGTTTTTCATAATCTTAGTTTTAGTGCCATTACTGCTATGAAAATTATGATTTTTTAATACATTTTACACTGACTTGATAACAGTTAAGTGTATTTCTTATTTGTAAGCATTTACATGAAGATAGGTAGTAAATCCTTTGAAAGGATGGAACAATTCAAATATTAGGGAACAACCATAACAAATCAAAATTCCATTCATGAAGAAATTATGAGGAAATTGAAGTTAAGGAACGTTTGCTATCATTTGGTGCAGAAGCATTTTTCTTCCAGTTTGCTATCCAAAAATATAAAGATTAAGATATACAGAACTATAATTTTGCCTGATGTTTTGTATGGGCATAAAACTTGCTCTTACATTGAGGGAGGAACATGGGCTGATTGTGTTCGAGAATAGGGAACTGAGGAGGATATTTGGGCCTAAGAGGTATGAGGTAACAGGGGAGTGGAGAAGACTACATAACAAGGAGCTTAATGAAATGTACTCATCACCAAATATTATTCAGGTGATCAAATCTAGAAGAATGAGATGGGTGGGGCATGTGGCATGTATGGGAGACAGGAGAGGTGCATACATGGGTTTGGTGTGGAGACTTCAGGGAAAGAGACCACTTGAGAAACCTAGGCATAGATGGGAGGATAACATTAAAATGGATATTCAAGAAGTGGGGTGGGGGGTGTGGACTGGAGTGATCTGGCTCAGGATAGGGACAGTGGGTGTGCTCGTGTGAATGCTGTGATGAACCTTCAGGTTTCATAAAGTTTGGAATTTTTTGACTAGCTGAGGACCTTTTAAGTCCTCAGGAAGGACTGTGCTCCATGGAGTTAGTTAATTTGTAAGCACTTCAAGTTTAAATGTTAACCATGAATTGTGCTTAAGGGTTCTGCAAGTTAGGTGTAATTTTGGGAAGGATTCTGGAGACCTAGTGAGACTTTGTTAAGGGGTCCGCATTACCAGACAGTCTGAGAGACATTACCGTAGGGAACTCCCTATGTAACAGGCCTGCTGTGTATGCAGTACTATTGATGTGTGCGTTTCTTTATAGAAGCATGTCACCATGACTGAGCATGTAAAGATAGACTGGCATGATTATAAGCTGATTGAAGCAGAAGCAAAACAGAATGGTATTGGTGAACAAGGAAAACGTGCCTTCCTGCCTGCTGATGATAATGATAAGAAGGAGGAGTTGTATAAAGTGAATGGCTTCAATGGCCTGCTAAGCGACAGGATAGCCTTGAACCGATCCTTGCCAGACATCAGGCACAAAGGGTGAGTTGCATTCGCTTGCTGCTTATTATAACAGGAGTGTTGATTGAGACTGGGGCCAAGGAGGGAGTTCAGTTCATATGCTGCGAGTATTTGGGGCGGTTATTTTATTTTTCAGCAGAAAGGTGAGCTGGTCTTCACTGAATGAGTTAATGTGCTACAGAATCTGATATGATTTTTAGATTAAATACACATGTTTTATTTTACAGATGTAAGGATAAGCAATATCGGGCACAACTTCCGACGGTCAGTGTCATTGTACCATTCCATAATGAACATTGGAGTACACTGTTGAGAACGGCTGTGAGTGTCATTAATAGGTCGCCATCACACCTGTTGAAAGAAATCATATTGGTTGATGACTTCAGTTCTAAAGGTAGGCTTGTCTTAACATCGTGTGAAAGTGCAGGAGCCTTACGTTACGCATCTTGTATGCCGTTTGTAAAGTGAAATCCTTGGCAGTCTATAAGGAAGGGCTTTGTGAAAATGTGCGTAGATTAAATTGCTTATTCTCAGTCCAGTGAAATCTCCTTTGGCTGAAAGCTGTGTCGGGTGGTCATTCTGTTTCGTATAACTAGTCAGATCTGAAATTTTTGTATGTCAGGTATTTACTTTATTTGCATGAATATATTCTTTCAGGTGCATTATGGGGATTCAAATATAGTTGATGTTTACTGAGGTCGTGCAGTTATTTCCAGGTGTGATACCTGTTGAACTGCATCTGCGGAGGGGAACATAGTGTACCTTTTATTGTGCGTGCGCGTGCGCATGTGTGTGTGTGTGTGTGTGTGTGGAGGGGGGTTGGAGGGAATGCAGTTATGTAATATATATGAGTTACAAGGGTGGCACCATGGGTGTTGAGTGGGGAACTTTGGATTGTGTCAAAGAATGGTTTTGTTTTCTGTGGACAAAGGTAATTCGGTCTGAAGACATGTGCTAGACAGTAAATGATACCACATTATCCTTAACCTTTAAATAACTGGCTTGGTATTTAAATTTTGGCACATGGTTTGTGAAAAATGTGAGTATTATTTGAACAGGAAAAGATAAAACTATGAGATAAGCAGCAGTTTGTGGAAAATGAAACAGAGATTATGCAGCATGTCTTAAAAATGCAGTAAATTTCCTTGTTGCCTAAATATGTAAAATTAATTTCAAGGGGTATTTTTTTATGTGCATTCGCATAAGCAAACACAGGTTGTTGAAGAGTTAAATATTAATCAGTCATGTGCCACACCACATTTACTTACCCTATACTATTTTAGTTCCACATACGTGCATTTCTAGGGAGTTGTGTGTTTCTAATTGAAAAGTAATAACACTTATTTATTGTTGTCATCTTCACCTGTTGGTGCTGTATCGTGGTAGAAATAAAAGTAAAAATCTTTACGTAAATAAACAAACACTGAGAAACGGTGTTTTCATATAATGCGTCTGAAGGATTGTTATCCTGTGTATTGTTATTTGCTGTGTGTAGAACACTGCAAGAAACCACTGGATGATTATGTTGCAAAATATCTGCCCAAGGTGCAAGTAATACACTTGCCAGAGAGGTCAGGACTGATCAGAGCTCGTCTGGCTGGGGCAACAAAAGCTACTGCTCAAGTACTGATTTTCCTTGACTCCCATACAGAGGCCAATGTTAACTGGCTTCCACCTTTGCTGGGTAAGTTTATGAACCACAGACAATTCACTGTTTTTGGAATAATGTCTGGAACTTCGGTATTGTATGGCTCTACAGGACGGGGCACACACTGGCCGGCCTTTACATGAAATGTTATGATAGCATTGATCTTCATTTGGCATGCAATATCAAGTGATTTAATCTGCTGTACACATGAAAATATCCCATTGCATACCATAATTGTTAATGTGAAGGAGATTAAAAAGAACCTGCAAATTTCACGCAGATTCTCTTTGGGGTCCATAATATTGGAAACGTCACTATTCATCAGCTTTTATAGAAAACAATACTTCACACCTGTATGATATTTATGTGGCTCCAAAAAGAACACAACCCGGTGTATGTACCACATGGTGAAAATTTACTGCCTACCAGTGGTTTTTTAAATACATTTTTTCATGTATTACCCCTTACCTTTCTTCAATTTTTATACATTTCTTAAACAAACCTGTTGTATCTAGTTTTAGTATCTTATGCATTTTGTAAAGCGTGAGATCTCACATCTATTTGTAGTTAAAGTTTCTACTGAAAGTTCTTAAAAGAAAAGGCCTGATGAAGATGGCATATGTCAAGCCGAAACTTGTTGCCTAATAAATTAAAAGAAAATTTACTTTACTTGTGTGTGACTGTATACTGTGTAATATATACTTTGTGGATAACATAATGGGGATTAATCACATTAAGATTGGACTTGGGTTTGAGGATTTGTTGTTGCATATATTGTACAGTAGTACGGAATTGAGTTGAAGTTCCCAAAGATGAGAATGGGGATGAAAATGGTGCCCAAGGGTATGGTGGTGGTGGTGGTGGTGGTGGTGGTGACAAGGAAAACTGGTTTACTTCCTTGATATGTTTATAATGAACTGTCTTTCCTCCAGGAATATATGCATACAGGATGATAGATTTATTGTATACATGAGAATGGATTTATTATATGCCTGAGATTTGGAGCATCATGGGGTCTGGGCTTGTGTATGCACTGGCTGACACATTTACTTTCTGATCACTACTGCAAGCTGAGCCTTTTGCATGTTCTTGAATTGTCGTTTCTTGGTCATAGAGTGCGGGTGGTCTCAGTGTGTTTGTGAAATATGGTTGGTTGAACAAAAAATATTTAATTAACCCTTATTGTATATGTCAGAAAAGGTTACTGTCACCTTGAAAGTGATCATTTCTAGTTGTACGTACTTGCACTAAAGAGCCAAGATGCTTGTGTGTTTTTAGGCTTTTGCAGTGGTGTAGTTGAGGTCACTGTTCTCTGGGGATGTGGCACTGTATGGCCGGATGGTCGTTGCCCGATGTGTCGAGACAGTGCAGTGGTCTCAAAAATTGGGCTTGAATCATCCAGTGACACAGTACTGCATCCGAGATGAATAGACCTCATTCATGATGCCCGTAGCTTACCAGCCTGGCTGCTGTAAAAATCGATACATGTGTTAAGTCATCAGATGTTTGCTGCATGGCTGTTTTTGTGAAACAGCAGTTTTGCACCAAAAAGGTTTCTTTCTCAAGCACTGTAATTATATGAATTTTTGACAGTTTTATATACACACTGCAGTTCTCATTGTGTGATATTTGTGTGTTACTCTATAGAGCCGATAGCTGAGGATTACCGTACATGTGTGTGCCCATTTATTGATGTAATTGCCCATGACACATTTGAGTACCGTGCTCAAGATGAGGGAGCCCGGGGTGCGTTTGACTGGGAATTCTTCTACAAGCGTTTACCTTTATTACCTGAGGATCTGAAGCACCCAACTGAACCCTTCAAGTGAGTTAATATGTATGTACTTTTGTTAATAAATATATGTGAAAGTATTTAGTCAACACATTTCAACTGTTCAGTGACAGTAACAAAGAAAAGCATTGTTTATAAAGAAAGAAATCATAACCAAAATACGTTTCAAAAGTGCACTGTTACTCATATGGTACACCAGACAATTAACGGCATTTGTACTTGATTATACATTTTTGTTGAGGTTGTACCTTGAATGCACATGATAGATTTTGCCCACTTTTTAGACAGTAAATTTATATTATGTTGGATTTGAAGTTTACACGGCAGTGTTGTTGAGGAGTCTGAGGACCAAGAAAAATTCTTGCTGAACCTTCAACTCTTGAAGAGGAAGGCATTATGTTTTTGTGAAAAGTCGGGAAGCACTCTCCCAATGACACTGTGTCATATCACAAAAGATTTGAATCCTCAATTTAGTATTACACCGTTATCTTAATTTCTTTAAAAGAATTTTGTTATTTTTATTTGTGCACTGGGATGTATTTGATTAGTTTACTTTGTAGTACAAAAGTTTGGTTTTTAGGCACATTCGCAAAACTGGGAAAAGCGAGTATTAGCGTCACGATGTCTGTCCATCCATCCATCTGTCCGTCCATCTATCTGTCCTTGTGGAACAACTCAGTTCTCACTGGACAGATTTTCATGAAGTTTGATATTCGAGGATTTTTAAAAAATCTGTCCAGAATACTTATGTTTGATTAAAGTCTGACAAGAATAACGGGTACTTTACATGAAGACCTGTGTACATTTATGATAACATCTTGCTGAATTATTCTGAGAATGAGAAATGTTTCAGACAAAATTGTAGAGAAACTCAAAATACACGTTCAATGTTAAATTTTTTTTTTCTGAAAATTGTGTCATTTATGAGATAATGTGGAAAAATGGGTTACGGCCAGACAGACAAATACGAAAAATTGTAATTGTTTTGATTCCATATTTCCTGCGGGAAATTGTTTATATTTTGGGGGGCGGGGGGGGGGGGAGGTGTAGGGGTAGTGATGTGTCTTCTACAGCCTCTTCTATCATCAACACCTTCTTGTGGTGCACCGTGTTTTGACAAACAAGGCTCTGACATTAATTAACATGTTGCTGACATTCCCAGTTACTGGTCTTACAAGTGTTTATCTTAACCTTTTGAAGCCTAGTGGTAACCTTACTTACCACCAGGTTTAATATTCAAAAATTCTGCATGGTGGTTACATGGCATTCATGTGTTTTGTATGGATTTTGAAACAAACAGCAGCTCTTACCTTATAGAACATCAGTGGACTGGTTTTTATAACTGAGGTGGAGTGTGTGTACTGCGCGGTACACACTGAGTTCTTATATAAAACAGACATGTTTCGTCTTTAAAGGGTTAAGTAGAGAATACATGTAAAATAATAAAACATCTTGTATGCATGAGGTCCGTTAAAATTAGGACTGCAGGAATTAAATGAATATCAGCACAAAAATATCTATACACCTCTCACTGTACACACACACGTCCTACCCTGTTAATTTTAGACTTGATTTATCTGCCTGGGATAACAGTTTTGTTCTAATTCGCTCAGGGGTTTGCATCTTCTGTCACGGAAGTGGAGATGTCATTAGTATTCAGGCACTGATTACGGCATCGTATGTGACCGTGCTGTTGATAAGGGGGTAGTATTTGATATTTATCTCTGTTTTTAGAAATTATTCTGCTCAGGGAGTTTATGTATAGTACCTTTAAAGGATAGTTTATACATTGCGTTAAAGGAATATAAAAATTAAATTTACAAACTTTATTATTGCTAGATTTTGGAAGAATGTATTCAGCACAGAAACAACTGGAGTTCTTTTGGTTTTAAGGTTTAATATGGCGTGTTGTACGTATGTGAATTTGTACGGCCAGTATAAGCAAAATTGTTCTTCATTTACAGGAGTCCTGTGATGGCAGGAGGATTATTTGCAATCAGTGCCAAATTCTTCTGGGAGCTTGATGGTTATGACGAGGGACTTGAGATATGGGGAGGGGAACAGTACGAACTTTCATTCAAGGTATGACTTTCTCCTTTACTTCTGTTATTTCTGCTTGGTGTTAGCTGTAGTTTGCTGTGGACACACTGACATAAATGATTGATATATTTTCTGCCAAACATGTAGTAGGATTTGTGTACAGTCATGTTTGTTGCCATTCCTAACCACACAAACTACATTTATTCACCTTAACCACTGGTGAGTGGTGCAGCTGCTGCTGGCACCACAGTTCAAAAAAAAAGGAACATTTTAAACAAAAAAGCTCTGATTATCTGCACATACTAATTTTCAGCTATTCAGCCTGAGAAAAAAAAATGGAAAATTTGATACCAGTGTGTGGTGTTTCAGTCACGCACTTTAACCCTTTGGCAGTGGACTTAAAATGCCTGGTGTGATCTGCAGCAGCCTGGAATTTAAGCGGTGGCTGCATAAGAGCGCTTGTATTTATATATGTTCGGTGCTTTTGAGTGTCATATTGCACAGTACAGTGGTGCCAGAGTTTTAAATACTGTACTTAGTGTTCTGTAGGCTTTAGTCCCTATAGATGTACGTATAATTTAGTAGCAGTAGTTGTATAATTGTGTTTATACAAGAACAGGAAAGGCACTGTACATGCAACTACAACCATATGATGGTATAAGCATGAGTCTTCATATGAGGCATCACTGGCCTGGAGCCTGCTTCGGTTGCTTCATGTATGATTATCTTATGGCTTGAATTGAGCATTTAATCCTTAAATGACCTTGCTGAAACACCCTTAGAAATAAATTTTATGTAGTTAGTCAACAACGAAATTTACTGCAGTTTTAAGACATGCTGCATAACCTCTGTTTTGTTTTCCACAAAACGCTGTTTAGTGTGTGATTTCATCTTTCTATGTTCAAATATTACGTTTCTCGTAAACCATGTGCTAAAATTTAGATACCAACCTGGTCGTTTAAAGGTTAAGCCAGGCCCATCTGATGTCAACATGCACAGGGTCAATTGAATAAGGATTAAACTTGCATGGCAGTTGGTCAACCTTCTGGTGAAAAAGGGCAGGGACAAAAATCAACACATTCAGCTTATGAAATAGTTTTATACAGTTGACACTAATGTTGTGTTGACTATTTCAAAGTTATGATTTTTTTGTTTGTCACTTCCTGCATATTGCTTCCCTTCGTCAAAATTGAAGCAACAGAAACCAAGTGGTGTCCATTTAAAATTGTCCAGTCCGTGTATGTACTAGTACAATAACATGTGTTTTCACCAACTCATACGCAAATTAAAATAAATCTATAGAAAACCTCACTAGAGTCATGACATATTTTAGTGTACTAAACACACTATCTTCAAGGGAACACACTGAACACTTAAAAGTGCACAAGCCCAGTTATGAGAATTGTTAAAATACCATTTTATGCACTGTGTATTGAGATATTATGTGAGTTGTTGATGCGTTGGAAGTTTTTCACTGATAAAAGTAGTGTTACAGGGTACACTTGTGTATGGCCCTCAGAAGAGCGAAAGTGAGTGGCAAAAACAGGACTGTTCTCCAAAGGGACTGCTTAAATTCTTGTCGTCCGTGGAACTGGAGGAATAAAAGACTGGCTGTCAGCTGTTTAGAATCTGTTGACATTGCCAGTTTCAGAGCATCATGTGAATGTTCTTTCAGCAAGACGGTGCTGATCAAATTGTGTCTGTGGCCTGTAGTGTTGTAAGGCAGGTTCACAAACCTTGCTTTTCTTTTAATTGAGAATAAAGTAGCTTCTTCCATGTTAATCAGAGATTTTGCAGGCATCAGGTCAATACGGGATCTGTTTCAAGTTTTTGAACAGTGTCATATATGGTAATTGGTTTGTCACCAAATAAAAGAAATTGCAGGAAATGATTTGATATTGTAATTCAAAATTTCTGTTAGGTGTGGCCATTCTGATTACTTTTTCCAGGTGCCAGGAAACCTAGCTGTGCCACTGCTTGTCAGGTCGGCAAACACAAGTTTCGCTGCATGACTGAGTAATGAAATAAGGTTATGTGACCAATGTTTGATTCCTGGCAGGAATTTTCTGTTAACCCCCACATGAGACTGGCAGTGTTGTCAATTTCCCATATAAAGGTTCCTGTATCATAGACCTGCCCATTGCCTTCTATTGTTAACATCTAGAATTTAAGGAGTTTATCCACCACTCACCTTATATGGTGTGGTGCTTAGGTATATGGCGCGGTGCTTAGGTATATGGCGCGGTGATGGTGAAGAATGTAGTACACATAGCCCTTGTTTTATGCCCCAGTTATTTTATTTCTTTTATATTTATTTTTCTTTATATTTTCTTTTATATTTATTTATTTATTTATTTATTTATTTATCTTTTATTTTATTTCTTTTCTATACACCACTTAATTTATGCCCCACCTTTCCAGTTTAATGCCCTTTGGCTGGTGCACTCTGTTACACTAACACATACTTATTCCATTATTTCTTATGGGAGTATCATATTTTATTTAAACCTACTTTTTCGGGAACATGACTACATTATTAACCTTTTAAAGCCTAGCGGTAACTTTACGTACCACCAGGTTTAACATTAAAAAATTCTACGTGGTGCCCACATTGCGTTTATGTGTTTTGTAGGGATCTCAGAACAAACAGCAACTTTTGCCTTATAAAACATTAAGAGATTGGTTTTTATAACCGAAGTGGAGAGTGTTTACAGTGCGGTACGCACTGAGTCCTTATATAAAACAGATACGCTTCGTCTTTAAAGGGTTAACAAGGGCTTGGTGTTATTTTAAATGGAATGACTCTTTTGGTTATTTTATCCTTCAGATTTGTGCTGTTCTTGTTTTATGCATGTGCAGTGAACCCTTGGTTTTCCTGTCTTGTGGTGGGGAAGGCTGGGTCGCGAAAGATGATGAGTCAGATGTTTGGGATCTGGTTCCTGGATTATAGATACGACATTAGGAAGCCAAGTAACTGAACCCACACAATGTTTTAGCACAGAAGCAACACGTATGTGATACAGTTTTGATTCGGAATGAGGAAGTCCTACAAAACCTACTTCAAGGTGTACGTATGTATGGGGAGCTTCCAACATTTAGTGAAGTATGACCTCTGTTATGCAGGCCTAACCTAGGTGTTGGAACTTTGTAAATGTACGTCTTTAGCTTACAATTATTGACCCCCACAAAAATACAGTATAGTGTGTTGCGTGATGGTAAATTTAAGTTTTTACACACAAATAATTCAGGTCAGTTAATGCACGGTGGGGGGGGGTTGTTCTTCGGAAGTTGGATGATACAGGGTTCGCTGCGTGAGTGAAATAAAAGTATCAGTCATACTTCACGTGTTTTATTTGTTACAGATTTGGATGTGTGGTGGACAAATGGTAGATGCCCCATGCTCTCGTGTAGGGCACATTTATAGGAAGTTTGCTCCATTTCCAAACCCTCAGAAAGGAGATTTTGTTGGAAGGGTGAGATGAATCTTTCAATTAGTTATGGTTTTTTACATATCTTGGTGTTGGTAACTGAGGTGTCATTACAGTTGGTACTGAAAGTGTGTGGTATGTTGGTTTGATGCTCGGGGTTGAGGTTTCTTGTACTTCTTTTTCATGGTCAGTTCAGCAAAATGAAAAATGGAACTTGGACTGAGAGCAAAAGTTTGCTGTGCTGTTGGCTGTGAAGATGTTTGTGGATCTCGCTGTTTAGCAGATATCCACATCATTTGACTGTTGTGGAGTCCAGTGTTTTGCATGATGTTGGCATCCAAAATACAAGTGGCTTTATGACATCTGTGCTGTGTTTTTCTAATAACTTTTGAATATGGGTGTGAAGGATATACCACTCAAGGATGCTCAGATGTATTTTTATATAGTACTGCACCCATCCAGGCTGGGCCTGGGGCCCACCTAGCGTCCTGTACAATGTGGAATGCATCTCTTTTGCAGGGTATAATGGACGGGGTGTGGCGTTGACCACCCATCCCTATTCAGTACCGAGGTTAAAGAAAGGATAGAGCTATAAATCTGCTACCTTGCAGGCTTTCATGGCCTGTAATAGGTTGCACTTTACCTATATTCATTTACACTATTGTATTGTATTTTTAACGATATAACTAATGTGGTACATGCATTGTTCTTTCCGATGGTGACTGATGATCCATTGTAGGCTTGTAAATTTGAAGATCAGTGATTCATCTACAAATTTTGTGTGTTTAAAAGCAGTGTGATGTGACAGAAATATGGCTTTTTAGTTTATATGTTCCAAGGAAGTGGGATGTCATATCTTTGTGCATTGTATGAATGCTGGGACTACTTTATCGCAGTTCAAATGACCATAATTTTTGTCCCATAAATAATGAGTCTTATAACTAATACTCTACAAATGGTTGGTTATTTTCTATGTGTGGTTTAAAATAAGAAAGGCATGAAATGGCATCATGTGTTCTAAAGTAATAGACACAATCATGATTTTTGGGCATTATTGGCATTTATCTCTTCTGCAGTACAGTACAAGGAAAATAAAAAATGCAAATAAATAAGAATATTATAATATTTTATGTAATCTGCAAATTTAAACTCTTTTGCTCCCTGTAAGTTTTCCAATTCTTATCGTCTTTGGTGTGAAGTGTGTAATGGAATGTTAAGGAAAGGCAGTGGTTTTGATTAGCTTTGCTTGTTTTTCTGTTTTAAGAATTTTTAACATTAATTTTTGCCACAAGAGTTCATTGTTAGAAGAGAAAAAGTTTATTTATGAATGCAGTAAAGACATGAATGTAACACCTGGATCATGGAGTGGTGGTGTTGTTGAGGAGGTAATACATTAGTCACGCAAGAATGAAGAAAGTCCACCTCCCCCCCCCCCCCAGCCCCCCGTTCCTCTTTTTAAATGAAGGATACAGTTCTGTGTTCACAACATACTGCCATGAGATGCAATCTTGAGTCAAAAAAGTCTGGCTGGCATATTCACAATCAGTGTCTTTAAGATCAGTTTTAATAATATCTTCACATCAACACGTAAGCCTCCCCAAGTGGTTGGGGTTTAGAACCAAAATTTTGTGTATATTTTTCATTCCTTGTGTGCTAGTTTTCCTGCCTCTCTTACTTGTCTCTGTTTGATTAATAATATTTGGAGGATGGTGCAAATTGTGAACCTCCTCAGTATGTAATTTCTCTACACACACACACACACACACACCCCCCCCCCCGCCGTTACCCTGTAATTACGTTTGTCAGTTTATTAAACTGAACTGCGTAACCAATATTGTCACCATCTCAATTTTGTAGTTTAAAACAAAACTGCATGTCAGTGAAGCTGAACTCATTGTTGCCGCTTACATTGTGAGGTTTTGTGACTCTTTGTACAGAATATGGTTTGGCCAGAGGTTGTTTGCACATGGCATGGAGAAATTTTGACTCTGTTGGGCAGATTTTCACTATATAGTCTGATACTCATGTATGTACCTTTTTATTATTCATTAGAACTACCGTCGTGTGGCTGAAGTATGGATGGATGAATATAAGGAGTATTTGTATAAAAGAAGACCACACTATCGTAACATTGATACGGGTGACATCAGCAAACAGAAGGAACTTCGAGAGAAACTACACTGCAAATCTTTTAGGTGGTTTATGGAAAACGTGGCTTTTGATTTGCCAAAGAAGTATCCACCTATAGAACCACCAGACTTTGCTCAGGGAGAGGTATGTTAGAGTGTAAAAAAAAAAAGCAGTCCCATTACAGGTCCGGACAGGCCCTGAGGTTTCCAGGAGGTTGAGGCTCCCAGATTTCTAGACAGCCGGTACATGAAGGTGGTAGGTTGTCAGCCGTACGCACCGGCTGTGTTTACCCCCCAGGAAATTTTCCTGGTACTCATTTCTGTTAGAGGCTGAGTCGACCCTAGGGCCATAGTGCGACCGGAAGGATTATGCCAATAAAAAATCCACTGATGCCATCGGGAATCGAACCTGCGACCTGCCGGTTTGTAGCGCAGTGCCTCAACAAACTGTGCCACTGTGGCCCGCTGTTAGAGTGTTCAGTGATGTATCATCTTTTCCTGACTCATCTGAATGCGGTAACAATTCATTGTGCCTGTACTATGTCATTCATGTGTGTGTGTGTGCGTGTGTGTGTGTGTGTGTGTGTGTGTCGAGGGCAGGGTGGCAGTTGATGTGTGTGTTGAGTGTCAAATGAACAATATGAACGTGTGCAAGAACACTTCTGTTTGCACTGTTTATGTCTGAAATTATATGGCCAGGAAAATCTGTGTATCATGTCAATCAAATCAAAGTTACTCAGTTAGTAATTTACAAAACTGACATGTACACAATTGATATGTGCCTACATAATGGTACATTTCTTTGTTTATTCCAACTTGTTTGGGTGGAACTCCTCCACGTTCAGGGAGTCTGTACACCAATACTTAAAACTCGTTGAAATGTGATGTGTTAGAATCATAAAACATATTATATCATAGTTATTTCTGCAGCTGAATTTGGAAGTGTAAAATCTACTAAAACCTTACAGTCTCAAATGTTTGGTCTAAGTACATGTATAATAATACATCATGTAGCACATATTTAACCTTTTAAAGCCTAGCGGTAACTTTACGTACCGCCAGCTTTAACATTCACAAATTCTACGTGGTGCTCGCATTGCATTTATGTGTTTTTTACGGATCTCTGAATAAATGATTATTCCCCTGTACAACATTAACTGACTGATTTTTACAACTGAGATGGAGAGTGTTTAGTGCGCAGTATGAACTGGGTCTTTATATATACAACAGATATGCTTCGTCTTTAAAGGGTTAATCATAGTGGTTTGTGCAGCTGATTTAAAAAGTAACATCTTGTAAAATGTGTTTAAAACCCTTGTCCCTGATTATGTGTCATGTTACACACAGCACACCACACATAATATAGTGACAAGATCTATACTGGATCAAGAACAAGACTAGATGTTTGTATACAGAGACAAAAATACAACGATACACCAAAGTATATAGGATTTTAACCATATTTTATGAGGTCATACTTTTTGAATTAGTTGTAGAAATCACTATGATTAAATGTGTGCTACATAATGTGTTATCCGTACACCAAATATATGGAATTGTAAGCACGTTTGATAAGGTTTTATACTTCGAATTCAGGCACAAGTACCTGCAATATAACATGTATTGCAGTTGTAATATAGTATATTTTTGTGAGTTTTAATGGTGTATAGACTCCTTGAAGTTGGTGGAGTTCCACTGAAACATGCAGGAATAAACGTAAAATTGTATTGTTATGCGTGTTAGTTGTACATGTGTTGGTTGACAAATGAATAATTTAGTTGCAAGGCATGGAATTAATAATGTTAAAACGAAATTTATTGATTTTTTGAGAAGCCAGCATATTGTGCGAGAAATTGTTATGTGGCAAAATGTAGATCTCATAGTGTAGTTTTTATGATTGTCTCTTGATGAGGTGATTAGTTAATTAAATACAAGGACAGATAATTTTTGTCTTTGGAACATGTGGTAGGAAGACCCTAGTTTTTAGTGTAAGCATCGTGAAACATGTAGAGAAGAGGTGGAATTTTATAAATATTTGTGATAATATGTTAATTCTGAACTGTAAGAACTGATAAAAGAATCGTGAAGAGAATGAATCCAAAATGGCGTGTGGCATGTTTATTTCAGCGTCTGACATTCGTACAGTTTTGCTGATGATGAACTGTTATTGCTTAAGGGTTTAAACTATTAGCCATGAATATTAGCTGAAGAAGATTTGAATTCTTAGCCATAAGAAACTACTTTGACTCTTCAGGTGTTTATAAGTGCAGTAGAATGCAACTATTTCTCATGATAGGTGCCAAAAGGAACATAACAGATAACAGAACTGTGCCCGGGATCTGTTTAAAAGGAGACTGGTGTCCATAACCAGTATCATAAGTTTCTAGCAATGGCACAGCAAGTACCGAGCGTGTTGTGGCAGATTACAGACACCATTCTGCTCTTACTAGCATTGCCAGACTTGTCATAACAACTTCTGATCAAACCCAGGCATGCTGATTCTGTAAGGAAACTCATGTTAGAATAGGAACACATGCATTGCTGCTCTGTTCCAGATCCACCTCTGAATTGTGAGTGGTGGAATGGGAGGTCATTTGCAAAGAATAAGGTGACACAGACTGACATTTACTTGGTTTTCCAGTGTTTCTGAGGGTTGTGACATTGAACACTCAGCAGCCACTGTGACTGATTGACTGGTCACACTTGACATACTTTTGAAATTGACTTTGATAACTTCAAGCACCCACATATTTGAAGGGGCAGGTTTCATACTCCACCGTCTTTAAGAATTCATGCCATTTCTAAGGGAGGTGTACTGCATTGCAGCCAAAATGCTTTGAATGCATTGTTCATTAGTCACCAATGAGAGAGGTCAATCTGTGTCGTCCGTAAAAGGTTCTGCAGTAACTGGGTTCCTGAATTTACAGGCAATTAATGGGCATTGTTCATATTTTTATGAATATCACAGTGAGTTCACAAGATGAAAATCTGAGATGACTTGTGTCTAAATTATCCAAAGGTACCATGCAGGCAGACCATTGCTGTGTGTCAAGTAACTTTTCCAAATTTATCAAAGAAATGGCAAGTGAAAGGCGTAAATTAATCCAATCCTCCCGTTGTCATATTTGCTATTTTTAGATGCTGTACTTACCTGTGGATATGAGAAAAGTACTGTATGTTGGACCCACTTTAGTTTCATTTTATGTTATTTTGTCAGAATTTATTATCAGTTATACAGTTAGTTTGTAGTTTGGTACAGGCTGTCGGTACAGAATATTATGGTAGTGAAAATTGTTCGTAGATATTTGACAGTTCAACTATTGATTCTTCTTCATGAGGTTTTGCGGCCCCATAGTCTCTTCAAAATAGATCTGTCTGGCGTCAAAGTAACAAGTAATTGCCTACCCCTGATTGACAGGTTTCGTGGTTGCTTTCTGTGCAGATTGTTCCTGCTTTTTTAAATGTAAATCTTTTGACTGCTGTAGATTAATGATTAAGGACAGCTGTAACAGCTGCAAAATGGAGAGTGCAAGGAGGTATAATCTTAATTTACCATGAAAGAATCTTATTTTGAAAAATATTGTTATGACTTACAGATTCGTAGCGTAGCAGCACCGGAATTGTGTGTAGATACAGAAAACAAAAAGGCTGATGAGCGCTTTGGACTGAAAGAGTGTATTAAAGATAACAGAAGATTAAAGGGAGAGCAGGTTTGTATGCTATTTTTCCACTCATATATCATTCCAAGTAGCTGTTATTAGCGTCTGTGATGTTTGATCTGTGTTTGTGTTTCTTAAGATGAAGATAAGTGTGTTTGTCTCAGTGATGTGACTTCCTTGTGGGTTACACCAGAGTGCTTTGTCTGTTGTCTAATATGGCTTTGTGTACAGCTTTTGCCCCAGCATGATGGGCTGTGTTTCAGTGAGTCTGCTCAACTTTGATCTAGACATCCCATTGTGATATGATATATAGAAGGGGAAGGAAACCATCAATCACAGCTCAACTTGGCAATTATTTAAGGCCAAACTTTACTATATGTGTTGGCCTTATATGGCTGTCATCAGGTACTAGTATTTATAAAAATATAGAACAAATCTTGTGGACACAAAATTCATGAGTAAGACTGCGATCTCATTCTTTCACAAAAATGTATGGAGTTCAGAAATATTTTTAATCGAATTTGTGCCAAAACATGGGATAAACTTGTTTAAATGTGTAAACCGTTTAATATTATACATACGGCATGCAGTTGTTTCACATATACAAGTTTCTTTTATACCAACTACTGCACACCAGTTCTGTATGCTTTTTTTATATGTAGTCAGAATAACTCCTAACTGTGGTGTCCATCATTCATGGCTGTAGTTTGCATTCAATATTTAATGTCTTATTCTGGGTTTAGTGTATTTTATCTCAATCTTAAATTGTTAATTGTGATGACGAAACAGCATTGTGTTTCTGACTTACATAGTTTATGATATCGTTCTGTGGTATTCTAGTTCTACTCTTATTTACTGTCCTGTATTTCTTTTTTAGTATTGGCATTGTTTGTTGCATTGTTGTGTGTCACATGTTTTTTTGTGTTTCTTTATCCATTTTGTTTATAGCAGTATGTGGGTTTGTTGACATGTTTCATATTCAGCCATATTAATGGACTTCGGGTCAGTGAAATGTAAAGGGGTGTGTGCGTGCATACGTGCGTGCGTGCCCGCTGTTTGCTCCTACATGTTTCAGCTGACTTTCTCAGCCATCATTAGGGAGTTGTCATCTATAAATTATGCAGATGTTTGGAAACAGACGTTTATATACATGTTTTATATCTAAATATTTTATGTAACAACACACTGGATTTTATTGTTTTTTATAATTTAAACTGTAAAATTAATGACTATGGCTGTAATATACATCTTACCATTCAGTGACACGCTGCACGCTGTGTACATTTATAGACAATGACTCCTTGATGATGGCTGAGAATATCGGCCAAAACGTAGGAGCAAATAGTTTGAGCATATAGAATTTGTGTGCGGTAGTTAATATGAAATAAACTTGTATACGTAAACTATTATTTTAAAATTGATACTAGTTTTAAAATATGTCGTTGATATCTTAAGGAGTACCAGTTCTTAAATAATGGTTCGCATATCTTGACAGAGGGTTTATCCCACGTTTTGGCAAGAATTAGATTCAGAACCTTGTTAAACTCCACATATTTTTGTAAAAGAATGATTTCTCAATCTTACCGATGAATTTTATGGTGTATAAATAATTTTCTCATTGTTTTTATAAATACTAGTGCCTGGTTTTGATCGACAGTTTCTTTCCCTTTTTATATCCTGGATTTTAATTTAAGCAGTTCATGTTGTGGTGGTGTGTGTTATGACACTGTGTTGTGCTGTGCTGGCTGAGGATCAATGTAAAGAGGAACATGCTGTATCTCTATTGAGGGTTGAAGTGATAGGGTTCAACCCTGAAGATGGAGGTAGCATGTTCCTTTGACTTGCCTACCAGATTACAGGACAGTCGTAACCCAAGAGACAGTGACAGAGGTCTTTATGACGAAAATGTTGGATATCGTTTGTTAAATTGAAATGGTTCGTTTGGTTTCAGTCGGTTGGCTTGCCTCAGAGAACAGATAACATTTTAAAACATTGTTGGGTTAAATAAATGGGAAAGTAGGTCAAGTGATCAGTACTGCCAACATCATCTCTTAAAATAACAAGAAGAATATGATGAGTGAATAGCACACACAAAAGGGACTGGCGTGTAAATAGTTTGAGGCTCACACCTGCCTTATATTAACACTTGCGTGTTATCTTGGTTTCTGCAGAATTTTATTCTCACCTGGCACAAAGACATTCGTCCAAAGGGCCGCACTATGTGTTGGGACGTGTCAGACGTTCAGAACAAGGCAGCGGTTAACTTGTTTCCATGCCATGGTATGCAGGGTAACCAACTATGGCGCTACAACCCAGTAAGTTTCAGTGAAATGTAAACTGATCGTAAGTCAAAGTCATCACACAAATTTTAAAATTTAGCTTAACCTCAGACCATGTTAATTTTGTTTGTGCAACCTGTTATGAATATATGTATAGTAAGAATTTATTGCAGAATTATGATTTTTGAACGAGTTGTTACAAATTTTGGGTAGGTTATTCAGGTCATGTGAAGTTTTTGTCTGACGTATACTTTTATGAGGATAGAAATTCCGTGTTTTAAATCTGCTAGTGTACAGGTGTTCAGCTCCGTACATTGCATGACGTTTGTGTTGCTCTTATCATCAGAATTACAGCAGCTCCCAGTTTGTTTGTTGTGGATGATGGAGTTAGAAGATCATGACTGTGGAGTAAGCAGTACTGGTATGCTTAATGGAAATTAGCCACATATTTCAGAAGTCACTGATGAGGGAAAGACCCTCATAGATATTTTGTTACATGCCCTATGATGACACATTTTACGGCGCACGTGCCCATAGTCATACACAAAATGAATTTGCTTGTCACATGAGCGTACTTGATGCACTGCCATGTTTTCATATGAAAACGTAAGTTGCTTCAAGTCTAGAGTAGTGAAGAAATATTCATTCTTCCCTTCTGCAATATACTCGTATGTTGAACTATCTCAGCTCATCTTTAATTTTTACTTCTGTAAATAAAATTGTTTGTACTGTTGTTGCAGTACATAATTTCTCTTGCTACTTTTACTGTAATAGCTATGCAGACTATGTAATTGCTTTGTAGATTAGTTTACATGAATAAAACTTGGAAGCAGTAGTAATTATGGCATAAAATGCTATCTAAAGTACCTCCAGCTCCCGACTCTCCCTTGCATTGTCCAGTAGTTCTGTGAGCATGGTACAGGCTTTCCTTACAAATTTATACCATTAGTGGCGCACAATGTCAAAAGGTTTCACCATCCCTGCTGTAGAGGATGCTGGTTTTCTGAAGAAAGGAGGTGATATGAAGAATATTGCATTTGTTTCTAGTGTAAAATTATGCTGTTTTCAGCTTGTAATGCAGTGGTGTGACAGAAGGGAAGACAAAGTGTAGAGATAGGAAATTTAAGCGGATTGAAAGTGCCCAAGTGTCGTGATGTGATGAATAATGGTTAAGTGTTTTTAAAATGCGTAACTGTTTTGATGTGACAAGAAGTGTATAATGTCATGGCCCCTCTGACTGTGCATTCAGTTTTGTGAGAGTTACAGTTCAGCACTGCAAAATAAGACTGTGTTAACCCTTTGGCACCATAGCTTACATTTAAATTTTGGTGCACTGTTTGTGTAAAATGTGAATATTTTATGAACCAGAAAAAGACAACATCATGTAATACACAGCATTTTGTGGAGAAAAGAGCACGGATTTTGCAGCTTGTCTAAAAAAATTCAGTAAATATGTCTGTTGACTGAATATATGAAATACAGTCATTGGGTGGTAGGGGTGCTAGCATCCTGTGTGTAGGATAGGCGGTGGCTAAAGATTAAAATTTGGTTTTCCTTTCAGGAACAACAGTGGCTTGTCCATGGAGGTAACCCGAGATGCCTTGATTCTGATCCAGGAAGACAAATAATTTACGCAGCAACCTGCGATACCTCTTCTCTTACTCAGAAATGGAGGTTTGAGAGCATTGACTTCAAAGCTCTTTCCAACTGGGATAATATTGGTCCGAATTAAACAGCTCACACTTTGTGTAGATGTTAATGGTGCTATAGTTCTAAGCCAGGGTAGTAGCAGGAAGTAGTTAGAATGCACAGTCGTGTCATACTTTGTGAGGATTGGTGAAGTGTAGATTCTATTGATTAATCATTGTGCTTTGTAACTGAAGGCTGAATTCCATATCAATAGTGAAAGGATGACTGGTTTTCTGTCACACATTGAAGCAACAGTTGATAGTGGTGAAGATTTCAGTGATATACAGTGTTATTTTAAATGTCAGAGGCCATATGGAACTGGTGGACTGACGTAGGTAAACTGTTATTTAATATTTCCCCTCTAACTTACCTGTTAATTTTATACTGTGATGAAGCAGCAGATAAGGCTGATTTTAACAAGTTAGTAGTAGTATTTATATGGATTTAAATAGAGGTTTTGAATGAGTCAGAACTAGTTTGGGAAGTCACAGCATGACTGCTACTGTTGCACCCAAAATAAGTTGAACTGTAAATTTTAGCATGGGTAGGTAAACTGTGATTGGTGGGCCAAATGTAGCCTTTCAGAAGATTTTATCAGGTCAGCGAGGGTACCTTTCATTTGTCAAATAAGGCTTTGTGTAAGGAAAGTGTTCAAGGTTGTTGTGATCTGAATGAAAAGTGTGCTCATCTTTGTGAACAGTGGGAACAAAGTGGAAAACTGCTGGTACAAAGTACAAAGTTACATTTCTCATCTGAGCCACGTGATCATGTTAGTATTGTAACTTTACTGGTGGCTTTTATTATCTGTATATTTACAGTTGGTGACATTCATGGTGGTAAGGCTTAATTTGGGCAACACTTGATGCTAGTTAGTGGTAATTGATGTGTCTTTTTTTGTCAGTATTTACTCTGATCTTGCCCCATCAGCCAAACTGTCTTGATGTCAGTAACTACACAAGGCCAGATAAAGGCTGAATGTTACTGTCTTTTGCGCTGTGATGACATTAAGGTTTTTTTTTTCTTAAGTAGAACATCCCGTTGTGCAGAAGGTATACAAACATGGGAAATTAGCCACAAATTGAAAGAACTTTTTTGTGTCAAAAAGTTTTACTATAGCATGTTTTGGCTTATGTATTAGGAGCCATCATCAGGCTGATGTGGTACTGAAGGAAGATGAGTGTGTAGAGAGTGCTTTATATCAAACATCATGTAAAAATAATATAATGTGTTCTACATGACAGCTGTTCTTTAGTACCTTGTCAGCCTGATGACAGCTCCTTATACGTGAGCCAAAACATGGTGCAGTGGAACTTCTTAGCATAAAAAGTGTTGTGATTGATGGCTGATTTGCCCATGAAGTTGGGTATATAGACATGGCCATTTTTAGAAACCTCCTGCTTCTATCTTCAAATTAGAACAGTGAAATATTGGTACGTATCTACGAAACTACTCATTGTTACAATGCAGAATAACCATCATAGGTACTGTTGTGAGGACCTCTAATCTCGCGCAGATAAAAGTTGTTGAAAATGTACTTAAAATCAATATGTAATTTTAAATGATAAAAGTTTTGTAAGTTTATTGATGACTCGTTATTGTGATTGTTATTTTGTTGAAGTCTTTTGTGTCAAGAAGACTGTTGTGATGTTGACCGTACAGTGACGGCTATTCATGTACGGATATGAGGGTGACGAATGCAAAGCTAAGTGACATCATTATGGCACAGATACGTTTTTTTAATATCCTCATGCTTGTTTGTTTTCTGGCCATATTGCCATTATAGGTTTCATGAATATAGTAGGTGGAATTTGTAGGTGATGATTGCTGATCTGTGTTTTTATGTTGAAGGTAGAGAAGGTGAAGAAATTTATGGGTCCGTTTCATAATTCTGCAGCATTGCAGAATGGAAGATTTCCTATGCTCTCTGCACAACTAAAGAGGTATGAGTCAGGATGATGTAGTTGATGTAGTGACTAGACTATGGGCTAGATGTTTGCTGGCTGGAACGGGAGATTTTTTCGTTATATATTTTGGTAAATATGGCATTTCATTTACCAGTAGGCAGTGTAACATTCTAAAAGAAAAGGAAGGGAAATTGGTGTAGCTTATTACTTATGATGAAGAAGTGAATACCAGGGGCTAAGAATGTGGACAATAAGTAAATTATGACAATAACAATGCAGAAGGAATGTGAAAGATGCAATATGTGACTGATATGAAAGTAGAGGTGTCAGAGTGAGTATTTGTTGTGTGAAAAGGGTGACAAATAGAATACTGTGCAGAAATAGGACCAGATTTTCCTACATATGAAGAAAAAGGGTTGCAGACAACTAAAGTGAGAAACTGCAGACATGCAGAAAGAAGTGTTGCAAAATGTTACAGATGGCAAGAGATGCGTAATTTTTAGTTGCATGGCATCTTGGGAAGACATATCGTAGGTTTTTGTATATGGCTAGGTTGATGTGGAAAGCAAAATGTCAACCACTGTGAAGTAAGAAAATTTGTACATGTTATTTTAGGCAAATAACAATGCATTTATCGTCTGGAGAGTAATAGCTAAAAGCGTTATGTCTCTATAGTGTTTTGCAAACAAGAAAGTCGTTTCATATATACTGATATAAAAGCAGTGGCCCTGTGCAGGTGAAATTCCTAAAGACAGCCAAGGTGTGAAATGTAAGTCACCTCAAAACAAAGGTAACACATAGGCATGCAAATATCTGCTGTCCATTCCTCATTGTAAGAGTCATTACACAAGGTGAATATTTAAAGGAGTCTTTAGTGCTCCATATGATGCCTGAATCAGTTACACGATGATCCTAGCAATTAGCATTCCATTGAAACAACTTCAGTCTAGCAGCTGCATCAGGCAGTTGAATGGCAAGTAAACTAAAAGTTCAAGAAGCATCTCTGTTCTCATCATCAGGGAACAGAATAACTGACGTGTCAGTCCACGTCATGTACATACTGTCCTTGTCAGATAACTTGATCCGTTCTAGCGCGGGGGTGAAGAGGCAAGCTGGTCAGGGGAGAAGCACAGTGCAAACAGCTCCAACCGTTTTCTCTCCAGTTCAAAAACATTGTCTGATAACTTGCAGGACTCTGCAGTTTCATTTAAGCAAGTGGAGCATCAAGAATTTCCTTCAGTGGTCCTTCTAATAGAACACATAAAATTTAACCTTAACATAAGTGATTTCATTGCGACAGGCAATGTACTCGTACTTCCAACAGAGTGGATGTTTTTGGGATAGGTATGACATCGCCTGGCCGTGCAGATGCGAGCCCAACAGTGGCCAGACCGTGCAGACTACAGCTGTGTGCAGTGTTAGGGAGCTCAGGTATCTAGTTACCTGAATATATCTGTACCTGCCTAAATCCTTGGCTCATAGTTGGTTGCGAGCCAGTGGGTTCTGGTGGGTGGAGTCAAGTGCTCAGTCTGCTTTGTCCAGCTTCTTGATGAACATGTTGGTTACAGGTACCAGGTGTGGCTTAATATGAAGCCACTGTCTCTGCCTAAGTTATTCATGTTCGTTTGCATCACAGTTGCATCCTTTATGATGCGGACCATGTATCCAGACACATACATCTGGATGAACCTGAGAAGTTGGCAGCGGTAGAATGCAGCATCAAGACAGGTCATTGCACTGGCACCTCAATATTAGGCAGAACACCAGCATGCAGGGACTGCCTTGTAAAGGAAGTGATTGAGATATGATTGAAAATAGATAACTTTAATTGAGACATTGGCTTCATATTAAGCCATGCCTGGTATCTGGTAACCAATGTGTTGATCAGGTAAGACGCAAAGAGGAACCGGTCCAAATTAAGAGAGTGGAATCACCAAAGCTTGCCACAGGTTATCCTCGCAAGTCCTGGGAAATGCCTCGCCGTTCGCACTTTAAAATCACTTCACCACTTTGCAGACTAGAGGTTCACACTATCCGTTCCTTTTGTAGGAGTCTGTACTAGAAGTCAGTGGCCCAGATGGCGAATTTTCACGGCACACGTAAGGTGGGCGCCACTGGTCTGGAGGAAGTCCATCTGTCCACTTTGCTGTTTACTTTTGGGTGGCTTCATACCCATTTGTTCAGGCTCACTGTTGAAACTGGTGGCATCAATCAAAAGAGGGAGTTTGTCATCACCCATATTCCTCCCTGAAGAGGATGGTTCTCTGTGCCTTCCCACATTGAGACTTTCTTCCTTTTTCTCCAGTAGGGTGCGTGCCAAACTGTTGCAAGTTGATTTTTAAGTGGGAAGTTGGGGATGACTTGGAGGCAGGCAAATATTAAGTAGTAATGTAATTCTCAGATATTATTACCAGAGAAAACATCAAGACGTGTCAAACAAATGTAACATTGTCCTTCATCAATTCATATGGTCTTGAGGGAAGTTAAAACAAATGTATACCATTGACACCATAAATCCAAATAATCAGGCTTCTGAGGTTTTATTAATGTAAAATATTTAATATCTGTTTGCATGTCATGTGAAATTTTTACACATTTATACTGTATGCTTTCTACTTTAGAGTCCACATACTGTATTTGCAGTGTGTTGTATTTGTAGTGCGTGTCCTCCATTGTGGTTTGTGTCAGGGTTCCACATCTGTTTCTTTCTAGTCTGCTTAGCTTGCTTCTGTGTCAAGATGACTAGGGAGAGGTAAAATAAGGTAGATTTTTACCTTCATATTATTCATGCAGTACATAGCTATCAATCAAGTACAAATTCATACCAACTAATGCACAGTGCAGTAGTTGGTATGAATTTGTACTTGATATTTACCTTTAGTTGGAAACACAGTTTTTATTCACTGGAACTTGTGATGGGGTGCAGAAAGTGAATGCACAGGAGTCGGGAGTTGGACAACTCCCACGTGTTTCAAACACTGTAGCGGCAACTTCATTGAAATAAGATTCTTGGCAGACATAAGTGATTGAACGTGGCTACTTCTGGGTCTTCTTGTTTGAACAAGGGAGGGATTTTCCCTTTGTTACATTGTTATGCCACTCTGCATTTGGCTGTCTTCATGTTATGTGGTGTGTTGCCAGGCGCTTCCTTAATAGTGCTGTGTGGGAGGAATTTGTCATTGAATCTGTGACATGTTTGTATCTAGTCAAATTTGAACTGCAGGCATTTCCCCCAAATCTGCATCGCTGTATCAGTTGCCTTAAGGAAAATAGCAAAATCAATTTATGTTGTCCGTACTGTGCATGTAATGTTACTGAAATTATATATAATCACACCAATTCTTGCACAAGTTACAAATAAAAGAATCTTAGCGAAAGATATATCAGTTACAACCTGACATGTTTCGATGCTCTGAGACACCATCATCAGGGGAAAAACATAAAAACACTGAGCGATAAAACACTGGATGGCCAGACGCAGCCCTGGTTGAAGAATGTCACCTCAGTTTATTATTTTATTTGTAACTTGTCCACAGTTGGTGTGATCATATATAATTTTAGTGGCTAAAAAAAGTTTCCTTTCACTATCAAAACCCAGTTTTGGTAGTGAATTTTATTCTCCACTGTACACTATAATTCTTACACAGTGGTGTAACATGTGAATCAGTAATGTATATTTGGATGTATTCCATCGTGTTTGTATAATCAGTGACGATGGGAAAAGTCCAAATACACATCATTGATATGTCAAATTTGGTTTTTGCTAAAAATCTTAAAATTTTGTAGCACATCTACAGTTTAACCAACCCGAACAAAATGTGTGTGATGGAACTATGATTAAACCCCAGCAGGTTTGATATTCACTCCATGCGTGATTCTTGTAATCATTCGTACCTACCAACATATGCACATAACAGAAAATAAAAATCATGAATGTGCTTGTACCTTCCTACATGTTTCAGTGATAAGTTGCCATCTTCAGTGTTGGTATTATGTAGTCTTCTATACTTATATCCCTGAAGATGGCAACTTATTGCTGAAATTTGTAGGAGGGTACAAGGTTATGTATGACTTTTAATTCTGTTCTGTTGGTAGATATGAAGGTTTACAAACCCCAGTAGTTCATAATTTTATATTATTGTTGTGTGTAGGGTTTTGTGGCAGATAGGGAATGCATAGGTACATGTTCAGATTATGTCAAGCGCTTTGTCTAGTTTGCGAAAGTTACTGTTACAAGCAATAATATTCACACACACTTTTCCGCATTTATGAGGTTTTGAGGTTGTCACAGCAGTGTGAAGAAGATTTCAAATCTTCTGGGATGTTATGCTATGTTAACTGGTATACAGTTGCCATGTTTGGAGGCACTGCATTCCTTGATCCGTCAGCAGCTATTTACTGGTTGACATAACAGAACATCCCGGAAGACATGAGCTTTCATTTCTGCATTTATCACTTCTGTGTTGTTATTGGCGTATGCAGGTTTGAATATGAGGTTAGTTGAACCAATTTTCACGCATGAGGACCGAATAACACAACTTTTAAGTATTATATGTTTGTATATTTATCACACTACTACATGTTTTGGCTAAATTATGTGGCTGTTATAAAGTACTGTACATATGTGTACACAGAAATTGTGATGTAGGACGAGCCGTCTCCTGTTAGAAACAGTGAACATGTTGTAAAACTAAGCTGCTATTCCAAAATGGAATAATAATAATGTACAGTAGTACTTAAAATAGATAAATAAAAGTCCATGTATGCTGTAGAATTCCGCTGTGCTTTGGAAGTATTATACGTTTTTAAACACCCTGTGTTAATGATGGTAAGTCAGCTTGAGACATGTTGGTGTGTGGATGTGGATTAATGTATGAATGAGATCTGCACTCTACCCGGATATTACACAGCATCTTCTTGACCCGTGAAGGTGGGACCGGTAGGTTGTCCGAAAACGTCGGTACAGAATACCGCTCAACACTGCATAATATCCCAGAAGAGTGCGGGTCTCATCAACATCGCGGCTGAAGCCTGAAATCATACATAATTTATGAACATATAATACTTAAAAGTTATGGTTTTTGGTCCTCATATTTGGAAACTGATTCAATTGAAACAAGGGGCTGGCAATTTTTAACTCTTTAAAGACGAAGCATATCTGTTTTATATAAGGACTCAGTGCGTACCGCGCTGTAAACACTCTCGACTTCGGTTATAAAAACTAGTCTCTTAATGTTTTATAAGGCAGAAGTTGGTGTTTGTTCTGAGATTCGTACAAAACACATAAACGCAATGTGGGAACCACGTAGAATTTTTTAATGTTAAACCTGGTCGTATGTAAAGTTACCGCTAGGCTTTAAAAGATTAAATTGGCTGCTGTAAGTTGTGTGTTTACAAACGCTGCGTTCCTTGCCATGTTCATTGTGCTAATGTACTTGTGCATGAAAATTATCCGTCCACTGAAGCATCATAATGTAACTGAATCAGTATGCGTTGTGATTTCACCGCTGCAATTTTGTCTTTTTTTTTTTTGTGGAAGATGTTTGTATGTGTATTTAACTGTATATATGTTTTGCATGTATATTGATCTCTTGTTGCATTTCCATAGTTTACGGAGTTTGTGCGGACAGTAGCATCTGTAGTTCTGTTCATAGATGTAGGCTGAATGTTCCACATTATGCACAGTGCAGTTCTGTATCGAAATGCTGATGGTGCTTATGTGGTAGATATCTCTAAATTAGTGACTGTGTATCATATAGGATACCAGGCTCTTGTGAGTTCAGAAACAGGGACATAGCTGGGGGGACAGGGGCAGAACGTTGCCCCCCCTCCCCCCCCAACGGCAGAGTCAGAGGCATGGCAAACCGAATGTGTATCTTAAATGAAAAATTTGATTTTATGGGCTCAGCTGATTTTAAATTACTGAGCCAAATAAAAGGAAATTAGATAAATGGTTGTGATTTTTTTTGAAGTTTATAATTTGTTAGGGGTGGGCATTGTGATTACTCACCTCGTGCACGAGAAAACCTGGCAACACCACTGCCTATCTGTGCCACTGCTCAGAAGTGCTTTGTTATGGAACAGAGGCCGTCTGGTTCCCTAAATTTTGTAAAAAAAAAAATAAATACTGCATTTGTACTTTTATTCACATGTGGGATGTCCCAGGTTTTGTAACCAGGCTGAGGTCCTTTGTGACCTTCCTTGGGCCCCCCACAAAAATGTAATAGCACATCAAAATAGTTTTTGACTATTTCTTTCCTAGTTTTTCTGATACTGGGCAGATTTGAAAGGCAAGGAACATAAAGATAAATGAAGTGTCGAAACAAACGTTTTTGGTTACTATACTTCGACATTCAGTTTTTAAGGTAGTTACTCAGAGATGCAGCTGAAATACGTTTTATGCCTGATATGTTTCAGCTATTCAGCCATCCTCAGGCATGTCAGACCACTCAGAACAAGGTTAGTGTAATAACACTAAAAGTTCCAGTCTAAGGTTTTAAAATAGGTAACTACCTTGTGCCTGGTACTGAATGCATTTTAGTTGTTAATGGAAAACGTAATTAACCCTTTAAAGACGAAGCGTATCTGTTTTATATAAGGACTCAGTGCATACCGCGCTGTAAACACTCTCCACTTCGGTTATAAAAACCAGTCTCTTAATGTTTTATAAGGCAAAAGTTGCTGTTTGTTCTGAGATCCGTACAAAACACATAAACGCAATGTGGGCACCACATAGAATTTTTTAATGTTAAACCTGGTGGTACGTAAAGTTACTGCTAGGGTTTAAAAGGTTCAAGTATTTTATTAGTAATACAGTGGAATGGATGGTGGTATTAAAATGTAAAAAAAATATGTGTTAATGTGATAAATGTTTTACCGCGACCACCGTTTGTTATAAGCTGTTTGCCATAGTAAGAACATATCATTTTAAACAGATAAAGAGTATAACGTAGGAATCAGACCTGTACATGAAGTTTGACAAATAAGGACCACTGCAATGTGCAGTCTTGCCACAGGCTGCGTTCTGTAACACCATCTGGCAGTCTTTCTCAATGTTTTACGTGGTTTTGACAACTTTGGAAAAATTTGGTGTGCCAGCAGGCAATGTGAAATCAAATACACAAAATAGAGAATGAATATCAGTGTGTATAATGTGCGTGTAACATTTCGTGTGTATTTGTCCAGACGTCGTGTTCAATAAAACTATAGCTGATGATTGTAGGAAAAATTTATAAAAATTGCAATTTACAACAAAGGGTAGGGTGTCGCTGTGCTTAACACATTTGTCCAAAATGAATTAAGGTCATGTAAAAGTAAAATTTTATCCTCTAACCTGCCGTGTAGGCACAGAGGGGTAGTAGAGACATTGCTGCACTCTTTCCTTAACCTCGGCGTCTAGATGGGGGTGGATGGTCAGCGCCACGTCCCGGCCGCTTTAACCCCGGGAATGACACGGTACCCATTGTACAGGAGTCTGGGTGGCCCCAGGGCCGGTCTCTACGGTTGCGGAAAATCTCTCCCCCACCGGGATTCGATCCCCGGACCCTCCGGCCCGTAGCGAGTCCCTGTACTGAAGCAACTTATGTCTTCATTAATAAATAGCTTTACGTTTTGAAAATAGCTTCGGTGTTCTATGTCGGCTTTGCCTGGGAAAGGCGTACGCGACTTTTTGTCTCATTTCTAATGCCTCCGCGGGAAAAACAACATGTCGCCCACGTTGAGCGGGCCTGCCGTAAGATGTCTCTGAACTGCGCTTCGGTTAGGGAGTTTTGTACACTTGGCCATTTGTACATTTTTTGTGTAGGAACATGAGAATGAAAATGAATGATTTTATCGGTGATGCTGCTACAGCTGTGTATGTTGTGGCGTGTGCGGTAATGTAAACATTCACACGCGCGCACGCAGAATTTTTCGCTGGGGGAGTGGGAGGGGGGGGGGTTGGGGCTGACCCTGAGGCTATATATAATTTATGTTTGATTTTAAAAATTGTTATAAAAATCATGCTGTAAGCAGAGCATAACGGTGTCTGCAATTGCATTTATATAATACGAATTTAACTACATGTTCCATGACTCAACCACAGTGCCCTGTCTTCTTGTTTTATGAATTTTATTAATTTATTTTTCAAAATTCTTATGTACTTGTCACCAGCAGAGTTCAGTGGCTGATTTCACCTGAGGTGTAAATCACTCAAAACTTTTGATGTCATCTAAAAAAATTGTAGTTTTTTTAAATTTCGGTTTTGGGGGGTTTGGGGGACTGCAGCAGCCCCCCTTTGGGTGCGCCCTCGAACATGCATAATGCTTCAGTTTTTCATTTGCAGATTTTAACTGACGCATTTTGTATTTATAATTATTCCTATAGTTCCGTGTGGAAGTGCGTAAAGTTTCATTACACTCGGGGCGTATTAGCGAATTTAGAGTTTTGTAACAAAGTTCGCTGTTAAACATTATCAGTACTGCTACTGTTATCACCTGTCAAATGTCGATTTGGAATTGTGTACATTTAACAGGTGGCCGCGCGATGTAAGGCGTAGCTCTGCGGCCGAGCGCTTGCTGGGATCGTGGGTTCGATTCCCACCGGGGGCATGGATGTTTGTCTTGTACAGTGTTTGTGTTGTCAGGTAGAGGTCTCTGCGACGGGCCGATCCCTCATCCAGAGGAGTCCTACCGGCTGTAGTGTGTGTCTGAGTGTGATCAAGTGAAAATAAACAACCTCGACACCTGCTGTGAACAAGTAGGTAGAAGAGGGAAGGGCTAAGAAAGAAAGTAAGTATATTTAACAGAACTCCAGAAAAATGATACGTGACTGTGTTCTCAGTTTTGCAGCGTGATTTGCTTTGTGTCAGTACAGCTGTAACGAGCGTCAAAACTGAGGTTTGCAAGTTTGTGTACTCCAGTTTGGATTACACGTTCTCGTACTCCTTCCAGACTCAACGAATCAGTATTAGTCCCATGGGAGAGGTAGCAGTAATTAATGTGAGATTGTGAGCGTTTACTGTATTTTAGTCCTGTTATGTTTTATTGGTAAGGTTTATGCAAATTTAAAAAAAAAACACGGGGGTCCACATTTGCCAGCTTTACTGCACATAAATGCAAATGTTTCCTCTTGCTAATTTTAACAAGACAGGGAATGTGCGTATAACGTAACACTGAGGCGCGTTCGCGTAACCATTGCTGCCATGGAAAAGCAATAAGTATTACATACTCTGAGTGTGTGTCTGTAGCCTTAGTTATCCAGCATGCAAAGCGCATGCGCCGTATTATATTGTCATCTGTGGCCTGTCTGGCTGTACCATATTTTTCCACATTATCTCATAAACGGTACGATTTTCGGAAAAAGGTTGCTAAACATAAAATGCGTGTTTTGATTTTCTCTACAACTTTTGTCTGAAACATTTCTCATTCTAAGAAGAATTCAGCGAGATATCATAAATGTACACAGGTCTTCATGTAGAGTATCCGTTATTCTTGTCAGATTTTAATGAAACGTGAATTTTCTCAACATATTTTCGAAAAATTCTCAAGTACCAAATTTCATGAAAATCCATCCAGTGGGTGCCGAGTTGTTTCGTGCGGACGGACAGACAGACAGACGTGACGAAGCTAGTAGTCCACATTTAGCAACCTCACTCTACATCAGTACAAATATCGCCTCTTGCACAGGAAGGGATCAGCGACAGATGATAAGGTGGAAATGAGGGGAACCATACAGGATGCAGAGGGAGAGAAAATGCAGTGGTTCCAGACCACAGTTAAGTGGAAAAGTGGCATATCTAGTAAGCATCAGTTGTTTGTCATAGAACAGTCACACAAAAGGGGAGTTGCAGCCCTATGGATGACGTTCTGTTTACCCTTTAAAGACGAAGCGTATCTGTTTTATATAAGGACTCAGTGCGTATCGCGCTGTAAACACTCTCCACTTCGGTTATAAAAACCAGTCTATTAATGTTTTATAAGGCAAAAGTTGCTGTTTGTTCTGAGATCCGTACAAAACACATAAACGCAATGTGGGCACCACGTAGAATTTCTTAATGTTAAACCTGGTGGTACGTAAAGTTACCGCTAGGCTTTAAAAGGTTAGTCTGAGAGGTGGTTGAGTTTTACATGCAGTGATTTTACCAGGTACCACATCTGTGAGGTCAACCTGAGCGTTGTGAGTTGAGGCAAGCTGTTAGTGAAAGCGGCCGACCGCTCTGTCACATTTTGAGCTCACAAAATCGAGATGTGACGACATATTGTTTGGCACTAGCATTTCGGAGTAACGTGCAGCCACCATTTTAAGTGTCTTCTGCCTAAAGATGGAGGCACCAGTTTCCTCTGAAAATGTAGTAATCGAACCAAACTACGTGACGTCACATCCTGGAATATCGCAGTCCTCAGTAGCTTCCAAGTGTGGCGAGAGATGAATTGGGTGCCATATGGTTCGAATGAGGGTGACCATTACTTTGCCGTCAGAAGTCTGGATTTTGAATTGTTTTTTCCCTAAGTGACTGTGTTTCCTTTAGTGAAGTTAAGTCTGATTTGTACTGGTGATATGAAGGTGGGCCGGGATAGCGCAGTCGGTATAGCGACTCGCTACGGGCTCGACGGTCCGGGGATCGAATCTCGGTGGTGGCGAGGTCTTCCGCACCTGTCCAGACCGGCCCCGGAGCCAACCCAGGCTGCTGTACAAGGGGTACCCTGTCTCTTTCCCGGGGGTACAGCGGCGGGGGAGTGGCGTTAACCACCCAGCCCCGTCTAGCACCGAGGTTAAAGTAGGAGTAGAGGTATATTTTACTCCACGTCTGGGCCTTCATGGCCTGTCATGTGAACTTGTAATACGCAATTTCGTCATCTGCCCCCCGCTGCTGGAGGGTGTATGTAGGAAACGCGTCTTCGGCAGTTATCCTGGGGCAAGTGTCCACTGATGGTCCCTTACACCAGTATAAATGAAAATGAAATTTGGCCCACAAATTTTAGTGTGGAATGCTTTCACAAAATTTTACCCGAACGTGTGAAGTGATTCGGTAGGTGAGACGGACTAACGCTGTTGGCGTTACCTGTAGAACTGAGAGCCGATTCCGGTGGCCGCGCGGTTTAAGGCGTGAATATGCGACCGCTAGCTTGCCGGAATTGCGGGTTCGAATCCCGCCAGGGGCATGGATATCTGTCTTTTGTGATTGTTGTGTGTTTTCGTCGGGCTGGTCACTCTTCCAGAGGAGTGCTACTGATTGTGGTGTGTCTGAATGTGATCGTGAACCTCGATAGTGGGGAGACCCTAACCCACTGGGGGCTGCTGCACCATGGGGGGGGCGGCCCCGCCAAATAGAACTGGCAGAAGACTTCTTGTCTTTCTTGGTTGTGTTGCTTGAGTCACTTTCATCCTCAGAAAAGTCACGGTGTGAATATATAATCTGGCATCAGAACCCGGCTTTGACTGGGTGTTACGGACTGGAGAGTGAACGTACCCACAGGGAGGGCCGAGTCCCATGGGATCACCACTACTCTCTCATTTTATTCACGACGTCTCGAACATTCGCTCTTCCTACTGAACAGAATTTTCGAAGTAATATTAGACAGAGAAGTGTATGGCATAATAAAGGATCAAAATGGCTGCAAAATCCGAACTGATGATGAATTGCAGGTTATGTATGGCAAACCAAATATTGTAAAACAATAACAGTGAGAAGACTACAATGGGCGGGTCATCTGGTAAGAATATCTGATGATAAGACTGTAAAGAAGGTATTTCTGGGGAAACCAGATGGAAGAAGTAAAGCAGGAAGACCAGAATTAAGGTGGTTGGACTGTATTGAGAATGATCCGAAATCAATGGGTGCCAAGAGATGGAGGAAGAAAGCGGAAGACAAATCCGTATGGGCTGTCATTCTGAAGGAGGCACTGGTTGAACCGCAAGGACCATATGCCAAAGAAGAAGAAGAATAAACAGAGAAAGTCGCTTGACCAGTCGCCAAGTCAACACCCCTTTGCGTATTCAGTGTCCCACGTAGCAGTAGGCAGATGTAGCTGACAGGGCGCGCACGTCAAACGTCCGTCTGTGAATGTTTACGTCATATTGACCTTCTACAGGCAAGGGAACACAAAACGAACAAGTAAGTGCATTCTTTAAAAAATCACCCGTATTTTTTATTCAAATTATTTAGTAAAACCTGATAAAAACTTCTTAAACTAATTTAAACTCATTAAATTCTATACTTATAGACGCAAGGTCCAAAAGAAACTAATGTGAAGAAATGTAAACAGAGTTAGATGACGTCCTCACAACTTGTTTTATTTTAGAAGTTAAAATTGGCTGCATGTTTCAACCACCCAGGTGGTCATCATTAGGCCTTATTACAAATGTAACAGGAAGAAAATTTTGCCGGCAGTGAGATCTCACTTGGCAGTGAGGACAAGTAGTGAGGACGGCATCTAACTGTGTTTGCATTTGTAATATACTCACAGCGGTGTGCATTCTGTGCAGATAATTTGAAGGAGACGATTACTATTTTACAAAAATTCATGGAATATTAACTAACTAACTAACTAACTAACTAACTAACTAACTAACTCCATGGAGCAGAGGCCTTCTTGACAAGCTAACAGTTTCTCAGCTAGTGAAGCAATTCCCCGCATGTTATGGAACCCTGAGGTTCATTACCGCATTCACAAGAGCCCGCCACATGTCCCTATCCTGAGCCAGCTCAATCCAGTCCATGCCACCCATCCCACTTCTTGAAGATCCATTTTAATATTATCCTCCCATCTACGCCTGTGTCTCCCAAGTGGTCGCCTTCCCTCAGGTATCCCCGCCAAAATCCTGTATGGACCTTTCTTTTCCCCGTACGTGCTACATGCCCCGCCCATCTCATTCTTCTCGATTTGATTAATTCATGGAATATTACACATACTAAATGAAAGTTGTGATGAACGTCAGCCAACCCATCTGCGTATCAACTGGCGGTTCTAGTGTCGTGACAAATACAAGCACGCAGTAAATTTGTAATGCGTACTGCAAGTGAATAGATGAGAAGCAGGGCACAGAAGTGTGAACGTGAAGTGAACAGATGAGAAGCAGGGCACAGAAGTGTGAACGTGAAGTGAACAGATGAGAAGCAGGGCACAGAAGTGTGAACGTGAAGTGAACAGAAGAGAAGCAGGGCACAGAAGTGTGAACGTGAAGTGAACAGAAGAGAAGCAGGGCACAGAAGTGTGAACGTGAACGGCGAAAGGGCCTGGAGGGTCTTCACGATTCGCCTTTGTGCAACTTTCTATGTGCATGGGATAAATAGCTTTTGTTTAAACTAGACACATATTTTATTCTTTATAAATACACAATAACACGTAATTTGCATAAAAATTAGGTCGCAACTGGAAAGGGCTTCATGAAGTTGCATTTGGTGAAAAAGGAAAATTGTTACTGAAAAATGTTATGACATTTTGTTTTAGAGAAAGGCGAAACTGATGCTGTGAAGGGAATTTCGAGACAGACTTCGTGTCTGAAGAGAAAACAAGGCACGCAATGTACGCATAACATAACACTGGGACGCGTTCCTCTAACAAACTTTGCCGTGGGAAAGCAATAAGTATTACACATTCTGAGTGTGTGTCTGTAGCCATAGTTACCCACCATGTAAAGCGCATGCGCCGTGTTATATTGTTATCTGTGGCCTGTCCGGCTGTACCGTATTTTTCCACATTATCTCATAAATGGCAAAATTTTTGGAAAAAGAAAGTTACTGAAGGTAAAATGTGTGTTTTGATTTTATGTACAAATTTCTTTGAAGCATTTCTCGTGCTAAGAAGAATTCAGCGAGATATTACCATAAATGTACACAGGTCGTCATGTAAAGTATCCGTTATTCTTGTCAGATTTTAATGAAACTTGGATTTTCTCGACGGATTTTGGAAAAATACTCAAATATAAAATTTAATGAAAATCCGCCCAGTGGAAGCCGAGTTGTTTCATGCGGACGGACAGACAGACAGACAGACAGACATAACGAAACTAATAGCCGCTTTTCGCAATTTTAGGAACGCGCCTAAAATGACTTAACGAGTTACAGATTCATAACTGTGATGTGTTTATTTAGACTGCGTTTTTCAACACGACTACGAATGATGTATCATCCGTAATCACTACTGTCATTATCCTTGTATTGCAAGTTTGTAAGTTCTTTATTTTTGCTAACAAATATGGTTTATCAATTCCTGGCGGTTCGCTTACCATATTAACCTTTCAAAGCCTAGCGGTAACTTTACGTACCGCCAGGTTTAACATTAAAAAATTCTACGTGGTGCCCACATTGCGTTTATGTGTTTTGTACGGATCTCAGAACAAACAGGAACTTTTGCCTTATAAAACATTAAGAGACTGGTTTTTATAACCGAAGCGGAGAGTGTTTACAGCGCGGTACGCACTGAGTCCTTATATAAAACAGATACGCTTCGTCTTTAAAGGGTTAACTTAGCCTACTCAAATGACTGCCCAACTCCAGCTGCGGCATAACCGCGGGAAGTGACAAACGTTTCTTGTCACATAAAATAAGGACCCTGTATTCCCTAAAGAAGACACTATGAAGGGATATCTGAAAGGGTGCGCTAAGGTGTATGATTTGGGCTCGAAAATCGTGGTTGTTTTAAGTTTGTCTTTCGAAGAGAGCCGTTGGGTAGGCAGGGCTAGCGGCTTTCTCAAGGTCCCCACATTTCTTCACGCGGAAGACGTCTCACTTGCGACGTGTGTCATGCGGCCCCCTGAACTGCACAGTGCCATAGTCACGGACGTCATAAGTTTTATTGGCGCTTTCCGTGCTGCACACATGATGTGCTGCTTAAAAGCACTGCCCTATATACTGCGGCTTTGTTTGGTACTAGAGAAGATGAGTGCGAGGAACGTGTCGTACAGTCTACCGGCAGCGACTGTTCGGAATTTGTCGATAACAACTACACAGGCAAAACATTATAACGTAACATTGAGGCGCGTTCGCGTAACCACTGTTGCCGTGGAAAAGCAATAAGTATTACATATTCTGAGTGTGTGTCTGTAGCCTAAATTATCCAGCATGCAAAGCGCATGCTCGGTATTATATTGTTACGGGTGGCCTATATGGCTGTATCATATTTTTCCACATTGTCGTAAACGGCACGGTTTTCCCGGGGGGTGGGGGGACTTGTTGAACATAAGCTGTGTGTTTTGATTTTCTCTACAAGTTTGTCTGAAATATTTCTCATTCTAAGAAGAATTCAGCGAGATATTGTCATAAATGTACATAGGTCTTCATGTAAAGTACCCGTTATTCTTGTCAGATTTTAATGAAGCTTGAAGGATTTTCCCGACAGATTTTCGAAAAATACTCAAATATCAAATTTCATGAAAATCCGTTCAGTAGGGGCCGAGTTATTCCATGCGGACGGAAAGACGAACAGACAAATAGTCAAAAGATCAAATTTCATGAAAATCCATTCAGTAGGGGCCGAGTTATTCCATACGGACGGAAAGAAGGACAGACAGACATAAAATTAATAGGCTCTTTCGCAATTTTGCTAAAGCGCCTAAACATTGCACTTTGTAGGGAATATAGGCTGCTGACCTAACAATGACCCTGTATGTTAGAATTGTTTGGACGTTAAACCCTCTTACATTGACCACGTTTTCGTATTATTGCTTATTAACCTTTTAAAGCCTAGCGGTAACTTTACATACCACCGGGTTTAACATTAAAAAATTCTACGTGGTGCCCACATTGCGTTTATGTGTTTTGTACGGATCTCAGAACAAACAGCAACTTTTGCCTTATAAAACATTAAGAGATTGGTTTTTATAACCAAAGTGGAGAGTGTTTACAGCGCGGTACGCACTGAGTCCTTATATAAAACAGATACGCTCAGTCTTTAAAGGGTTAATGTTACTTGGCATGTCATGGTTCAGTTTCGTGCAGAATGAGCTCATGGATTGAAATGAAGTAATCACTGAAGGAGTGAAAACTTGAGCTTCGGGTGGTTACTCATATTTTACTTTCCTTTCCCCAGTTTATATTATTTCGTGTATCTAAGGCCGATCCCAGTGGCCGCGCGGTCTAAGGCGTAGGTCTGCGGCCGAGCGCTTGCTGGGATCGTGGGTTCGAATCCCACCGGGGGCATGGATTTTTTTCTCTTGTACAATGTTTGTGTTATCAGGTAGAGGTCTCTGTGACGGGCCGATCTCTCGTCCAGAGGAGTCCTACAGACTGTGGTGTGTGTTTGAGTGTGATCAAGTGAAAATAAAAACCCTCTACACCTGCTGTGAACAGGTAGGTAGGAGAGGGAGGGACTGAGAACAACCGTGTATCTAAGTGGCCGTTATATTCATTGATTACGGGGACACACTTGTTGATACACAGTTAATCGCGATACGTAAGTGCAAAAATTGACTTTTTTGCACTTCTTTACATGATTTTTACACGGAACCCAACAATTATTCCAACAGCTTTTTATATATACTCCCATGTTTCATTAACATCCGATGAAGATCCTAGTATCTCTTGTATTTATTTTGTTTACCTTAATGCAAGGAGCAGATACAATTCTGGCAATGCCTGCTATCATCTGATCCCACTAATTTTCCATCTTTTAGATCTAAAAACATAAAGAGTAATTTTGCTGTTTGCTATATATGGGTGTGAAACATGGTTTCTCTCATTAATGGAAGAATATAAGCCGAAAGTGTTCGAAAATAGGGTGCTGTGGATGGTATTTGAACCTCAAAGGGAGAAGCAAGAGAAGAATGAAGAAAATTACACACTGAGGAGCTTCATAATTTATATTCGTCACTAAACATTATTCGGGTGATTAAAATCAATGAGATGGGCGCGGCATGTGGCACTTAGGGGGAAGAAGAAAAATGCATACAGGGCTTTGGTAGGTAACCTGAAGGAAAGAGAACACTTGGAAGACTTGCGCGTAGATGGGAGAATAATATTAAAATGGTCCAGCGTGGACTGAATTCACCTGCCTGCGGACAGGGACAAGTGACAGGGTCTTGTAGACACTTTAGTGTACCTTCTGGTTTTTTAAAATGCAGCGAATATTTTGACTAGCTGAGGAACTGCTGGCTGCTTAGGAAGGAAGACTGCTGCATGGATTTGGTTAGTTATTTAATAGGGCTGAAGATGGTGCTACTGATACTGACTAAAGGGTTTCCAGTTAACCTTGGCAGTTCTTTGAGTTGGGGAAAGGCAACCGTCCTCTCTCTGTGACCAGTAACCGATGCATTCCAGTTAAAAATTCATTAGACTGAAGTACAGTTGTGTTTTGTGCGTAATACAGTTATTTTGTGTAGCGTTCTACGTTGTTCGACAGATGTATGAATTTCACTTTAGGCTTCTTATAAACGAAACAGCTAACAAATGGCGACCATTGGAAAAGAAGTCATGCAGTGATATAGACTCATGTTTTTGACCTGATCTGTATGTTTTCTTCCGTCAGTTGTCGCGAGTGTTACGGGACTCTACCCACACTGTGCAGGTCAACTGCATTCTCATGAGCAAGAGACATTATGTACCGGCACCTGTAACGAGGTTAAATGTGCTACATAATGAGAATGTCTATATCTGGAGGCTGTATTTGACGGATAAACCAATATGCTTTCACACATAAAACATGAAGCAGAAGTTGGCAGTTCCTAAATAACCTCACTTTTTACTCTGTGCAATTCGGAATCAGACGTTCAGCTGTCGAGCCTGTAGCTGTACGGATCACAACGCGCTTGGGGGCAGCACTGTACCTGCTAGCTAGGGCAGTTAGGGAGACGTCGTTTGCAGCTGCTAAGGGTCTTGCTTACGGCCACTGGCTTCAAAAGCAGACAGGCTGAATGAAGGTGTCATTTATTCAGCAACAAGTGAAATAACTTTTCTGTGCTTTCTAGCTAACAAGCTTGTTTTGATACGTCTTTTGAGTGACGTCATACGTTAAGGCACTACAAAGCAACTCGTCACTTCCGTTTCTCTCTCGTTATCTCCGAGACGGGCGTCACAAAGAACGAGAGATTAATGGAAAGTGGACAAGGGGAGGAAAAATGGAAAATGGGAAAAGAAGAGACGCCGAAAGCAAAGGAAAGATACGATTGTGTCATTAACTCGCATCAAAGGAAAGAAGAGTGAGTCTGGGTACCATGTTTGAGTAACGTTTGCTACGGAGAGCCAACAGAGAGCAGCAGCTGCAGCTGGCTGGCGGTTCGAAGTACCAGGTTAGGTAAGTTTGACTGACACAAAATGGAGGGAGGACCTTAAAAATAGATATGGGATAAAAAAGTTTAAGGGCATTGCGTCATATGTTTGTTCGCTTATTGATTAATAACACTAGCCTGCGACATTTTCATTGCAATGAACGTTTGAACATTTTAACTTTCTAAAGCCTAGCGGTAACTTTGCATACCACCAGGTTTAACATTAAAAAATTCTACGTGGTGCCCACATTGCGTTTATGTGTTTCGTACGGATCTCAGGACAAACAGCAACTTTTGCCTTATAAAACATTAAGAGACTGGTTTTTATAACCGAAGTGGAGAGTGTTTACAGCGCGGTACGCACTGAGTCCTTATATAAAACAGATAAGCTTCGTCTTTAAAGGGTTAAAAAATTCTACGTGGTGCCCACATTGCGTTTATGTGTTTTGTACGGATCTCAGAACAAACAGCAACTTTTGCCTTATAAAACATTAAGAGACTGGTTTTTATAACCGAAGTGGAGAGTGTTTACAGCGCGGTACGCACTGAGTCCTTATATAAAACAGATACGTTCCGTCTTTAAAGGGTTAAGGGTAATTTTAGCACGCCAAATAAAAAAAAAGCCAGAAATTTCATATCACATACCATTGTTTAGTTATTTAAATTTATATATTTTCGCGGTTGCTGTCGTTTTGTTTGTTGTTCTCCTGAAAAGTGCTGTGCTATTACAAGGAGTTTGAGTGTAATTATGTATGAGATCGAGTCCTCAGAATCAAGCCTATTTTGTTATTTCACGATATTCAGCATGTTTCCAGAATATGGGGGAGATTTGAGTTATTAAAATGGGTGGAGTGTTCTGGATTGTGCAGTGAAACGGATACGGAATGGGTTAGGCGACACCTCCCGTGACATCACTTGGTACGTATTCCATACACACTGGACAGACACCACCCAATCTCCAGGTTTTCTTTGCTTTTCCGGAAAATTCTATAAAAGCGGACTGTGTATATAAAGAGCAGAGAGTCATTCCTGCATGTAGTGAACGCTTGAGAGAAGGGACTTTGAGTCAATGTCATCATGTCACGTCGAGGTTATATAAACAATCCAGACATGTTTTTTTCGTCTGCGGTAAATTTTTTCCAATGATACAAAGGCGGAATATCACAACATTTTTTTTTAAAAAGCTGATCATAAATGTTTCGGAATGAAGCTGGTGACCAAGACAAGACCTGGGCTCCTCATAAAGCCCGCAGAGCATGCATCGAACAGCTGCAACAATGGATGAACGGTGAGGAAAATTCATTACCTTTCGGAATACATATGGTGTGGCGCGAACCTTCAGACCACGGAAACGGCTGGTACTTCTGCTCTTGCAATATGAAAGGACACAACACTAAAAACAAAACTGAAATTACGTATCCAAATATTCGATCAGCAGTTTTACCTGTTCCTCACGGGGCCGAAAATTCCAATACCTTCGCGAAGAGAAAATCTTGGTTTGTTTTCACCCACATCCGGTTCTGAAATCTCAGGAAGTGAAAAGAGTGATAGTGACTTTCAGGAAGAAACCACTGCTAAGGAATCTAAGCTTTTTACGCAGAGTGAACTAAGTGACTTTTTTTTTTGGTGGTGAAGGGCCCCGCAGCAGACGCTACGGACGCACTGCACATTTGAGGCTTATTGTGCAACCCTGTGATGAAGATGCCGATGATGATTATTTTTTGTCCTTTTCCTAGTAATGGAGCAGCGGTGGAATGAAATTGGCAGGGGAAAACAGAAATACTGGGAGAAAAACCTGTTCTTGTGCCACTTTGTCCAACACAAATCCCACATGGACTGACCCGGGATCGAACCCGGGCCTCCGCGGTGGGAGGCCGGCGACTAACCGCCTGAGCCATGGCACGGTCCAACTAAATGACTTGGTAAGAGACGTTGGCCTTCCGAAAGACTTAGCTGAGATTTTAGGATCTAGACTTTGTGAAAAAAAAAAACACGCTCAGCCTAGGGACTTCGTACTATTGGTACAGACATCGAGAAGAGGAAATTATTCCTTACTTTTCTGAAGAAGGACCTCTCGCATATTGCAAAAATTTTCCCGAGTTGGTGCGCAGGCTTGGGCTCTCAGAATAAGACCGCAGTGCACGGAGGCTATTCACCGGTACCTCTAAGAGAAGTTTAACCCTTTAAAGCCTAGCGGTAACTTTACGTACCACCAGGTTTAACATTAAAAAATTCTACGTGGTGCCCACATTGCGTTTATGTGTTTTGTACGGATCTCAGAACAAACAGCAACTTTTGCCTTATAAAACATTAAGAGATTGGTTTTTATAACCAAAGTGGAGAGTGTTTACAGCGCGGTACGCACTGAGTCCTTATATAAAACAGATACGCTTCGTCTTTAAAGGGTTAAAAAATTCTACGTGGTGCCCACATTGCGTTTATGTGTTTTGTACGGATCTCAGAACAAACAGCAACTTTTGCCTTATAAAACATTAAGAGATTGGTTTTTATAACCGAAGTGGAGAGTGTTTACAGCGCGGTACGCACTGAGTCCTTATATAAAACAGATACGCTTCGTCTTTAAAGGGTTAAAGGGTGTACTGTTTCACACCGGAAACGTATTCGGTTCAGTTCGCGTCGCTCATTCAGTATTACTTACAGAAACTTATGGAAATCTCGAAACACTTTTATCCTGGACAAAGTACCAGAAATACAATTGGCAAGTTTGTGGCGATTTCAAAATTTTATCTATGTTATTGGGTCAACAATCTGGATACACGAACTACCCATGTTTTACGTGCAAGTGGGAGAGTACAGCGCGATATCGTCACTGGATCCAGAAGGACTGGCCGCCTCGAGAAAATCTGGTCGTCGGTTCGGAAAATATCTCACACCTCAGTCTTGTTGCTGTGGGCCGCGATAGCTCAGTCGGTATACCGACTCGCTACGGGCTGGACGGTCCGGAGATTGAATCCCGGTGGGGGCGAGATTTTCCGCAGCCGTTCAGACCGGCCCTGGGGTCCACCCAGCCTCCTGTACAAGGGGTAATGGGTCTCTTTTCCCGGGGGTAAAGCGGCCGGGGCGTGGGGCTAGCCACCCCATCCCCTCCTCGTGCCGAGGCTCACGAAAGGGTAGAACTATACCTCTACTCCCCCTCTTGGGCCCTCAGGGCCTGTTATAGGGTGAACCTTTACCTTTAAGTCTTGTTGCTCTTTTTAAGGTAATTCTGTCTCCTCTTCACATCAAGCTTGGGGTGATGAAAAAATATGTCAAGGCTCTAAGTAAAGAAGGAGAATGCTTCAAATACACGTGTCAGAAAATTACAGCTGTTACAGAAGCAAAGTTTAAAGAAGGCATATTCAGCGGCCCCGATATCAGGAAACTTATGGCTGATGCTACATTTGAAAGTACAATGTTTGCAACAGAAAAGGCAGCATGGAAAGCTTTTAGGGGTGTTGTTACTAAGTTTCTTGGTAATATGAGGGATGCAAATTACGCAGATGTTGTCAGCACAATGCTAGATGCATTCAAGGACCTCGGTTGCGATATGAGTTTGAAATTTCATTTCTTGCACTCGTATCTGGATTACTTCCCCGAAACCCTTAGATACTTGAATGAAGAACAAGGGGAAAGATTCTATAAAGATGTAAAGGAAGTTGAGAGCAGATAACACGGAAGATGGAACATCAACATGCTCGCCGATTACTGCTGGATGCTTAAGCGAGCGTTTCCATAAATTGCACGTAGAAGAAAGGGAGCAAGAAGAAATTTCACAACAGAAAGCAACGATTACAGTGACCGTAATGACTGTTCGACACTATTACAGTGAAATTGTAATACTTCGTGTTAGTTCTACGTAGTTTGTATTGTTTTTATTAGTGACAGTGAAAATACATGTTCGCAAATATGGCTATTTAATAAAATGTTTGTAAAACTGTGAATATCGTTATTACCGTTTTGCAAAAAATCCTTACGGGATAGAAAGAAACCGATTTCATTTTTGTATTCAGCACACTGAATTATATAAAGTCACTTGCTTTGGTTCATGCACTGATCACAAAGTTTAAATTCGCAGGTTCGTGTAACTGCAGTGGCCGCGCGGTCTAAGGCGTAGGTCTGCGGCCGAGCGCTTGCTGGGTTCGTGGGTTCGAATCCCACCGGGGGGCATGGATGTTTGTCTTGTACAGTGTTTCTGTTGTCAGGTAGAGGTCTCTGCGACGGGCCGATCCCTCGTCCAGAGGAGTCCTACCGACTGTGGTGTGTGTTTGAGTGTGATCAGGTGAAATTAAAAAAAAACCTCTACACCTACTGTGAGTAGGTAGAAGAGGGAAGGACTACGAAAGGAAACGTTTAATAAGCAATTAATTAATTAATTAAGCAGTAACTTTGCTGACGAAGAATAAGGTACTTTTTAAAATATGGCATCCCGTTCTGTTGTTTGTAACAGAAATCAAGTCGAAATCTGTCGAAACACAACTAAATTCTATTTATTATACAGAACTGCATGTTTCGACTTATTTAAGATCACCCTCAAGTTCACAACTTGTGTTTAAAACACACTGACTTCCTCAGTATGTTTTAAACACAAATTGTAAACCTGAGGATGATGTTAAATAGGTCGAAACATGCAGTTCTGTCTAATAAATAGAATTTACTTGTGTTTGGACGGATGTCCACTTGATTTGCGAAAATGGTTACTTATCACATATTTTATGATACAACTGAAATGTTGATGAAAACATCAGCAATTAGTTGAAAAATGAAAGCATAGAGCTTTGTGTGCATAAAACAGTACGTAAATATTTGGCTTAAACCACTTTGTTGCAATTTTCAGCATTGCTTCAAATTGGTAATGGCTCATCACAGCTCTGTGTTTCAGTTCACTTCTTCACATCATTACACACGTGTGTTCACACGTGTTGAACCAAACAACGACAAAAATTTTTATGTGTAAATACTCTGTTCTTGGACTGAATTACCCCAAAGCAGCGAAATATTTTGCAGCTCGGTCCGAGTATTAGATACATTAGATTTTATCGATGTTAGATAAGCATGAAAACAGGAATTCTTATATTATTAAGACAACGCAACAAATATGCACACTATTCTAAATCCTTTGAAAGGGTGGAAGAGTTCAAATATGTGGGAACAACCCTAACGTATCGAAACTCCATTCATGAAGAAATTAAGAGCAGATTGAAGTCGGGGAATGCTTGCTATCATTCGGTGCAGAATCTTTTGTCTTCCAGGTTGCCATCCGAAAACACAAAGATTAGGGTGTACAGAACTGTAGTTGTACCTGTTGTTTTGTATGGGTGTGAAACTTGGTCTTTCACACTGAGGAAGGAACAAAGACTGAGTGTGTTCGAGAATAGGGTCCTGAGGAGGATATTTGGGCCTAAGAGGGACGAGGCGACAGGGGAGTGGAGACGACTACATAACGAGAAACTTAATGACCTGTACTCATCACCAAATATTATTCGGGTAATAAAATCGAGAAGAATGAAATGGGCAGGGCATGTGGCACGTATGGGGGAGGAGAGAGGTGCATACAGGATTTTGGTGGGGAGACCTGAGAGAAGGCGACCACTTGGGAGACCCAGGCATAGATGAGAAGATAATATTAAAATGGATCTTGAAGAAGTGGGATGGAGGGGCATGGGCTGGATTGAGCTGGCTGAGGATAGGGACAGGCTTTTGTGAATGCGGTAATGAACCTCCGTGTTCCATAAAATGCATGGAATTTCTTGACTAGCTGTGAAACTGTTAGCTTCTCAAGAAGGCCTCTGCTGCATGGAGTTAGTTAGTTAGTTAGTTGGTTAGTTACCCCTACATGTTTCGGTTGTCAAGCCACCATCGTCAGGGGTGTATCACATGCTACAGTTGCCACATGCATCTAAATTATGAGCTATTTCATGTGGCAACTAGCGTATGATATCCCCCCTGACTATGGTGGCTTGACCACCGAAACATGTAGGGGTAACCAACCAACGAACGAACGAACGAACCAACCAACCAACGAACCAACGAACCAACCAACCAACCAACCAACGAACCAACGAACCAACGAACCAACGAACCAACGAACCAACCAACCAACCAACCAACCAACCAACCAACCAACCAACTAACTAACTAACTAACTAACTAACTAACTAACTAACTAACTAACTAACTAACTAACTAACTAACTAACTAACTCCATGGAGCAGAGGCCTTCTTCAGAAGCTGACAGTTTCTCAGCTAGTCAAGAAATTCCCCGCATTTTATGGAACCCGAAGATTCATTACAGCATTCACAAGAGCCCGCCACCTGTCCCCATCCTGAGCCAGCTCAATCCAAAGAATCGATCTAGGTCCGAGGCTTTTTTTCTGTTTCGTAACATCATAATTTTTTAGAGTGAGGAGTTGTTAGCACCTCGCCCAACGCCCAAGCTGGAGGATCACCCCTTGTCGGCTGTCCGCGACTACTTATTCAATGTATTCGCAGCTACCCTCCATAACTGGAGGCCGTTCCTCGATCCGCAACCTGAGGACGCGCCATGCCGTGGTGACAGTGACCCACTTAACACGGTGACAGGGACCCACTTAACACGGTGACAGGGACCCACTTAACACGGATGTAGCGGTAACATTAATTCAATATAACACCAATGTGAGCAGTGTGCCTATTTGTTGCTTTGTCTTCAGAATTTGTAATACGCACGCTGTACAATATAAATAATTTAAGGAATTTTTATATTACCCTTTTAAAGCCTGGCGGTTACTGTTTGCACTGTAGGAAGGCAGCCCGGTTTCGCACCCAGGACTGCAGTACCCAGATAAAAGCTGGAGTGACATTGCACCAGTCAGTGTCACAGCTGTTCTTTGGTAAGAAGGAAGCCGTTATGGGCAGCTTCTTAGGGACGGATTTCTTTAAATTTTATGCTGAGAGGCTGAACAAAATCTGGGGATACAGACTTGCGAACTTCAATTGTTATGGCACATAACATGTAAGTTTCCCATAACTTTAATATGTTCCATGTCCGTGCAATATATTATACAAAAAACATTAATCACCAACAAATGCACAAAGAGTTTTTTCCATCTATTGTAACACACTCCTACATGTTTCGACCCTGCTGGGTCATCTTCAAGGAGAACTTTCTGTTGTTGTTACACTAAGTTTGCACTATACAGTTGAGTGAGAATGTGCTGTTGACTGTGTACTGTGTACTGGAGGCGTGAACTATTCGCGGTATCAGTTTATACTGCCTTGTACAAGCTGAGACCGCAGACAGTTCACGCCTCCAAAAACAACGCAGTACACAGTCAACAGCACATTCTCACTCAACTGTATAGTGCAACCTCAGTGTAAGGACAACCAAAAAGGTCGAAACATGTAGGAGTGTGTTACAATAGATGAAAAAACTCTCTTTGTGCATTTGTTGGTGATTAGTGTTTTTTCCCATAACACTTATGCGGTACTAAGTCTCCGTTACAACAGAAAGTCAAGAGGCTGCCTCTTGCTTACTTCTAGCGGCCATAAAGTTTCTGGTGCGAGAGTCCTCAGGTTCTACCGTGACGGTTAAGACCCCGGGTCAAATACTCTACCCACACTGCCACTCAGCTTTGCACTGTGTAAGCGACAGGTTTCATGACGCGAAAATTTGGTGTTTTGATTTCAAAGAGAAAGGAAACAAACCCAATTTCGGGAATTGACCCATTGAATTACACGTTTTCTGACTTTGTAACCTACCAACATGGATTTTCTTGGTTTAACGACTGTTGATCAAATACATTAATTAACTACACGGATTTGTGCTTAAAATACAACGTAATCACAGCTGGTGTTAACATGTTGCGGCAGTAGCAATATGTGTGTGCGTGTGTGTGTAGGTGCGTCAATACATTACTTAACAGGCGCATAAAGGCAGTGCCATGGCTGTGACAGTTAGCCGCCGGCCTCTGACCGCCGACATCCGGGTTCGATCTCGGGTCATTCCGTGTGGGATTTATGGTAGACAAAGTGGCACTGGGACAGGTTTTTCCCCGAGTACTTCTGTTTTCCCCTGCCAGTTTCATTCCACAGGTTCTTCGTTACACGGAAACACGAAGACAGTAATCATCTTCATCACAGGGTTGCACAATAAGCCTTAAGGCTGCGGTGCGTCCGTAACGTCTACTGCGGGGCCCTTCACGACAAAAAGAAAAAACCACGAATGTGGGTGTATGAGCTCACAGATCTAACTGTATCCTGCAATTCCTAGGCACGTATATCAGACTAGTATCAAGGTTTTCTTTGTGTGTGATTTTTGGAACCCGATGTTTATGTGCCTTTGGTTACTTTCGAGCGCGTAACGTTGCCTGACTGCAGCTCATCTGTAAGCTGAACTCTTGGCCGGCGGTCTTGCTGTCCGCCTGTACACATTACCCAACATGTATTAACCTCTTAAAGCCTAGCGGTAACTTTACATACCGCCAGGTTTAACATTAAAAAATTCTACGTGGTGCCCACATTGCGTTTATGTGTTTTGTACGGATCTCAGAACAAACAGCAACTTTTGCCTTATAAAACATTAAGAGACTGGTTTTTATAACCGAAGTGGAGAGTGTTTACAGTGCGGTACGCACTGAGTCCTTATATAAAACAGATAAGCTTCGTCTTTAAAGGGTTAAAAAATTCTACGTGGTGCCCACATTGCGTTTATGTGTTTTGTACGGATCTCAGAACAAACAACAACTTTTGCCTTATAAAACATTAAGAGACTGGTTTTTATAACCGAAGTGGAGAGTGTTTACAGCGCGGTACGCACTGAGTCCTTATATAAAACAGATACGCTTTGTCTTTAAAGGGTTAATAACATATCCTAGGACAGTTACCTGCTGGCGTCTGACGGAATTCGAATGTTTGTGTGCATAGTTCGAAACTTCCTCCGCAGCGTAGTTGAGATCTGCCCTCTTCTGAGATATTACTAAGAGTAGAGTTGTAATTATGCACGGACGTTTCGGGACAACTTATCCGTCCCATCTTCAAGGGTCAAGAAATTCAACAGGATTTGGGTTTCTTGGCCCTTGGAGATGGGACCTGTAAGTTATTCCGAAACGTCGGTACAGAATTACAATTCGACGCTGCGTAATGTCCTAGAAGAACGCAGATCTTGTCGGATGTTGGTGGTTTGTAGTGTAGAGATTCGGTTACAGCACCTCCAGTTTAAACATCCCAAAATCGTACGTACCGCCCACAGTGTATTTATGCGTGTTTTTAAAGTATCTAACAGAACAGCGATTATTTCCCTTTACAGCGTTAAAAGACTGGTTTTTGTAACCGAGGTGGCAAGTGTTTACTGCGCGGTACGAGCTGGGTCTTTAAGTAAAACGAATTATATTTTGTCTTTAAAGAGTTCATTAGAAATATCATCAGCAACATTCCGCCTTCTAAGAATCAGGTTGTCAGGCCGACGTTACAAACCCCTGTTTTGCAGTGAGTTTTTGAATCCGTAGCAAGAAAGAAGGAAGTTACTTCTGTTAGAACGACTGATGAAGTGCTTTGTAAATCTGCGAAGGGTATCATTAGATTATCCGTGACCTTCTGGGTCAGCTGCTTATTCCACGGCTGAATTTTAGAAATCCAGACGGAGAAAGCAATGTCAGTAGCTGACGATATTGATATATCCGTGGAGAATATACAGGATGACACAAAAGTCGCTTGACATTAAAGGCAACACTTTATGTGTAAGGGCTTACAGTATCAGGTACTGAGAAACTGTATATAAGTTTTCATATTTTCGTTACAAGAATTCTTGTTTTGCATTGTAGAATTCTGGGGTTTTACACCGTGTAGATTTGTAGACTGACGACGTTTCGGAGTATCGTCCGGCGTCAACTTAAGCCATATTCCTTGAGTAGCGTGTTGTTGACTTGACAGTATTAATCCTGCTGTGCCGAAACATGTAGCTGTCGTATTAAAAGTATTTGCATTTTGACTGACCATTGCAAGTGTTGATACGTGCTATTGGTCGGCGCAACTTGAAATGTAAAATGTCTGAACGCTCTGCCATGTTCTGCGTTGGCAAACAAATTCATCCTTCTTGGACTGTAGTGAACATGAAAGCAGCAAACGTCTTCGAAACCTTACTAAGTACAGCTGAACTCGGTTATAACGTCATGGAAGATACTGAATATTTTGTGTCGTTATAAACGAGTGTTTTTATAACCGAGGAGTGTAATGTTATGGTTAACAGTGAGGAATTAGTTGGTACCACAGAATATCTGATGCAATAGACGAGGTGTCGTGTAAGCCGATGTTGTTATAACCGGGTTCGACTGTGTATACGAGTTTGTAACACGTAATATCAGGAATCTTGTAACACTAACGCACTAACGCTCTTAGAACTTCATATCTTACTGTTTCACCCTGAAGTTAAGCCATGTTTTCAATAACGTAGTATCCTGTGTTCCTGTTATTATGGAGCCAGTGTGCCGTAACTGGGACAGCGACTAAGACGGGGGCTGCAGCATAGCTATATCGTCATTCGATTCACATTCAAGGGCGAGAGATTTTTAATTAAAATCTGCAGCGCTCTGACGATGGTATATGACTCACTGACACGATCTTATTTCTTGGACTTTGTCCACCGTCTAATTTTTAATGAAGGGCGACGTTTCGGCAGCCGAATCTTCTTCTGTCTTCAGGCAAGGAAGGCACCTAATCTGGTGGGCCCCTTAGAAAGAGCTAGTAACTGATAATATTTCTTTCAAAGGAGTCCACCAGATTAGGTGTTTTTATTGTCTGAAGAAAGAAGTAGAGCCAATTTACGAAACGTCGTGATTCTTTAAAAAATTAGACGATAGACATAGTCGAGTACAATAAGTTTACGTGGAAGAGATTTTTAATTTCTCCCATATTTCCAGACCGACTTTGGATCTCACATTGTTCTTTCTTTGGGGGTAAAGTGGCCGTAGCATGAAGCTGACCTTCGACATCCTTCAGGTGGCTAGGTTAAGATTGCGTGGAACTAGACCCCCAGTGATATACACGCCCCCGTGTCTTGCACAGGGACAGCATTATTTCCAACCATTATCACTTTTCCTTCGTCTGAGCACGTGGAACTCCGATTTCAATATGTGACATCAACATTTTTATTACGTGATATTTGGTGGTCGGTTTGTAGTCTGCGGGCGGTTTGTTGTGTGAAAGAATAGATTTGAATTTCGAATTCCTTTGTGCAGGAGATCGGAATGTTTGTGCATCAAAAGGGGGGTGGGGGGGTGTCTTTTTTCAAAAGGCAGCGTTGGGATGACTGACGCGATTCACAGAGCTGCTCTCGGAGAGACGTGTGGAGAGTTGGGCGGGCGATAAACATGATAGAGACCGAGAGAGTGACTCTGTGTATGTAGGAAATCAAATTTATTTCTTCAATCGATGCATTTGAGGTAACTCTTCCTTCAGTGCCTAATCCTCATTTGAAATTCTGCAATGATAGTCCCACCGTTACGGTCTGTAACCGCTCGCTTGCTGGGTGTTGCTTGATCGAATCCCGCCGGAGGTATGGATGTTTGTCTCTTGTACAGTGTTATGTGTTGTCAGGTAGAGGTCTCTGCGACGGGCTGATCACTCGTCCAGTGGAGCCCTAATGAGTGTCGTGTGTCTGAGTGTGATCGTGAAGCCTCGATAATGAGGAGGCTCTGGCCCACTGGGGGCTGTTGTGAAATGGGGGGGGGGGGGGCACGTCCTTTTTTAGAAGTTAATGCTCTCAGAAGGTCATGAAACTTCCAGCATCTTATGATTACCGAAGCCGACCCCAGTGACCGCGCGGTCTAAGGCATAGGTCTGCGGCCAAGTGCTTGCTGGGGTTGCAGGTTCGAATCCCACGGGGGGCATGGATGTTTGTCTCTTGTACAATGTTTGTGTTGTCAGGTAGAGGTCTCTGCGACGGGCCGATCCCTCGTCCAGAGGAGTCCTACCGACTGTAGTGTGTGTTTGAGTGTGATCAAGTGAAAATAAACAACCTCGACACCTGCTGTGAACAAGTAGGCAGAAGAGGGAAGGACTGCGAAATGAAACGAATTATTACCGAAATTTAATTACCTCATGCAGAGGAACTTGTCATTGGAACCCCTCAGGAAGGATTTCGGCACAATCCACACCTTTGTATTACATTTACTTAAAACCTGTCCCGATAAATACACAATTTTAGTCAGGACAAATGCACGTGCTCTTATTTCCGCTAGCCCTGCTACATGTTTCGACTTCAAATATCCATCTTCACTCAGTTCAAAGTATTCTGTGTAAAACAGTAAATTTATACAGCGCCAAGTGTGTAACAATGGGATAGCACATTGTTACACAGAGGGGATAAGAAGAAAAAGTCAGCTTGTCTCTGTCCACTCCATGAAAGTGTAGAGGGGGAGCGGAGGTGTAGCTCCATTTACTGTTAATCTCGGCAGTAGATGGAGGTGAGTGGCCATCTTTAACTTCCAGCCGCTTTACTCTTGGGGAGAAACCCCGGTTTTAAGTTAATGCCCTGTAGTCCTATATATATGTCACGTGATCCACATTTATTCCCTGGGGTCTTATCATATAACCTGGAGTCCCACATATATGGCCCACGCTCTTACAGATATGCCCTGTAGTCTTATATATGTGTCCTCTATTCCTACATATATTCTGTACTGTCTTAAATATATGGCCAGTAGTCCTACATATATATGCCCTGTAGCCCTAAATATATATGCCCTGTAGTCCTAAATATATATGCCCGGTAGTCCTAAATGTATACGCCCAGTAGTCCTAAATATATATGCCCAGTAGTCCTAAATGTATACGCCAGTAGTCCTAAATATAATGCCCGGTTGTCCTAAATGTACATGCCCAGTAGTCCTACATATATGCCCTGTAGCCCTTCGTACGTTCCTTGCAGTCTTACATATAGGTTCTGCAGTCCTACATGTTTGCCCTTTAGTCCTGTGTGGTGATGGTTTTATGGACTTTATCCAGTGTCCGAAGAGTAAGATATTAAGAAATATTAAAAAAATTAAAGTCACAACGTTTCGGAAGCTGGCTCTGCTTCCGTCCTCAGGTGAATGGAGGGGCAGAAGAGAAGAACACCTACTCTGTTGGGCCTTTTAGACAGAGCTAGCCTCCATCACTGGACAACTCATGTCAGCCAACTTCATTTCCTTAAGCACCTGAAACCAGGGTTTGTCTGTGAGAGATAAAAAAGGGTCCAACAGAATAGGTGTTCTTCTCATCTCCCCCTCCCTTCACCTGAGGACGGAAGCAGAGCCAGCTTCCGAAACGTTGTGATTTTTAATATTTTAATATTTTACTCTTTGGACGCTGGGTAAAGTCCATAAACCCATCACCACACAATATTATACACCGTCGTCAAAACCTTTTAGAATTTGCCCTTTAGTCCTGCATATATGCCCTGCAGTCCTACACCTTAATGTCAACCAGTCGTTGTCTGTCACTGCCCTTTTCTCTTCTCCCTACCGCTGTTCGTTGCACCACGTTCCCCTTCCCACTATCGTGTATCTGCTGTTTCAATAGGTGCAGGTTTCTTCCCAATAACAGTCCAGGCCATATTTTTGAATGACTGCATTACTGACGAAATAAGGTGCCTAATTCACACGTGATTAAAGAGTTGGGTGTTTTTTTATCTTTGCGTTTGGAGCAAATGTGTGATTAGGCAGGCTGGTGTGACATGGCCTGTGACGCACACCGTGCAGCGTGCTTTGTTATCCTTGACGCTACCTGGCCACGCACTGCCTGGGGTAAGAAATGCTGCATCAAGGACCTTAACACCACCAAAATAACTAACTCATGGATCATATTGCCTCTTGGGAAGCTAACAGGCCTGTAGACAGTCGAAAAATTCCGCGAATTTTATGAAACCCAAAGTTTATTACCGTTTTCACAAATCTCCCTCCCCTTTGCGTATATCCTGACGCAGATGAATCCAGTTGACCCTCTCGTATCCTTTTTCTTAAATCCATTTTAATATTATTCTCCCATCTAAGCCTAGGGCTTCTAATCAGCCTCTTCTAATATTAAAATGGAATTTGAATAATAGGGTTAGAAGGCGTGGGCCGTATCCATATACGTGGGGTTTGGGTCGAGTGATGTGCTATGGTAAATATAGGAATGCATTTTTCTTAAATATATGTGTAGATATGGGCAGTGTTATATCTTTGTACAATTCTCTCTGTAATTACTTGATGTTCCTGGATAATGACCCAAAAGGGGCCCTAAAACTTAGGGGATACCTTATAGAATATTAGGGATTGCTCCCTATATACAATTCATTTGTTAATTTTATTTTTTCCACGGCACAACAGTCCCTAATGAACCAGGGCCTTTTAATTGTCGAGATTATACTCAGATACACCACACTCGTTAGGACTCCCCTGGACGAGTGATCAGCCCGTCGCAGAGACCTCTACCTGACAACACACAACAATCATAAGAGACAGACATCCATGCCACCGGCGGAATTCGAACCCGCAATACCAGAAAGCGAACTGCCGCAGACCCACAACTTAGAAGGCGCGGTCACTGGGATCGGCGTTGGTTTGGTTGCTGAAATAATCAGGCCTGCACGGCGATGGGCAACGCTAAAAGACAAGAATGAATATCGGTGTTCCATAAAAATATAATTTCCTGAACAGCTGGGCACCACCCAGCTTCTCAAAAAGCACTCTAATCCACAAATTTCTTTGTTATCTTTCTGTGCAGCAGATTGAAGACGTGCAACAGACGGGTTTCTTTTACAGCATTCAAAATAAATTAGGCTCCAGTTAGTATCTTTCCTTCCCCACAAGACGTGGAGCTGACGGCTACTGTACGCTCTGTGACTTCCATTTACACTTCAGATGATAAAAGATATTACGCCAGCAGTCTCTTATGGGCTGTCTACTTCCTACCGCATTTCGTATTTTATTTCCCTTTCAGCCCAAGATAAAAGAACTCCCTTGGGTTTGTCAACAAACTCTCTTATATCCCTTTTGTTGAAGCTGTCATTATCAACTTTTGACTAAAAATGAAAAAAAGAAATACACACGCTCCCTGACTGATATTTCACATTACCAAAATTCTCTGTGTTGTGGTTTGCCATATTCTATTCCTGGCCCAAAGATGTGCAAATCTTACAGATTCTGTCTTGTTTTTCTTAATCGCCTAGGGAAATGCTTTGATTTTAACTTCGAACAAATCACCATCCATTATGGTCATATATATTTCAATTTTAATGTTACAAAAGTTCAACTCAAACATCAAATATTGTAAATAGGTACAGTAACTCAGAAATGCACATAAAACGACAAAAAACATATATAACACATAAAATTTATGTTTCAGGGCCAGGGAGTTTTCTTCAGCGAATCAAAAGTAAAAAGATTTGCATGTATCAAAACAACAGCCTTCGTGTTACATTAACCGTTTAAAGACGAAGCGTATCTGTTTATATAAGGACTCAGTGCGTACCGCGCTGTAAACACTCTCCACTTCGGTTATAAAAACCAGTCTCTTAATGTTTTATAAGGCAAAAGTTGCTGTTTGTTCTGAGAACCGTACAAAACACATAAACGCAATGTGGGAACCACGTAGAATTTTTTAATGTTAAACCTGGCGGTACGTAAAGTTACCACTAGGCTTTAAAAGGTTAATAAAACATTAAAATATTAGAATTATAAAATTTGTTGTGTTCAAAATTGACGTAAAGTGACGATATAGGCAAAGTACAAGGTTTTATGTAATTATATGCTATGTGTGCATACAAACACACCACCGCCCGATAAGAAGCACACCGACACACACCACATGGAGTAGATCCTCCTAGATCATACTTGAAGTGGTCAGAGGTTTGCAGGGAAGTGTGGCATGTAACTATATACAACCTTGGATTCTTACCTACGTCTTCATGTTACATCGATTCTGAAGTAAAGAAGTTCGTAAGTTTGTAAGTCTAACATTTCAAAATTTTATTAATAAAACTCCAAGAATATTGTGTTGATACTTGCGAAATTTGTATTTTGGATTCGTTGAAGATGGCGCCTAGGCACTGAAACATGTAGGAATTTTGTATGTTATATATGATTTATGATGGTTTTATGTGCATTTCTGGGTTATTGTAATTACAGTCAAACTCCGTTAAAACTGAATATTTTGTGTCGTTATAAACGAGTGTCGTTATAACCGAGGAGTATAATGCTATGGTTGACAGTGAGGAATTAATTCGTACCACAGAATATCTGACGTTATAGACGAGGTGTCGCAGTAACCGATGTTGTTATAAACGGGTTCGAACGTACTTGCATGAAAAATGCACTTAGAATGTAACGTCAAATCACATATTGCAGTTTATTTAACGACATAAGCAACTGTGTATAACCGTGAACGATTCGATGATAATGAATAATTTATTGGAAAGGACGAAACCATGGCCTATTTTAAGGTTCTATTCCGTCATTTGCTTCTAAGGAGCGACGGAAATTATGAAAAATCTTGTTTCAGAAGTCACGTTGGAATAGGGTACCTCCCAAACACAAACGGCGTCTACTTGAGACAAGTTCTCAGCGTCTTCATGTACTTTGTTCGCCAGTTACCCCTATAATTTAACAGCATACACATTTGCTACTTTGAAAACGTCAACCGAGAGCGAAGAATATTGTGCGGTGATGCCTTTATGGGCTTTATCCATCGTCCGAAGAGTAAAATATTAAAAAATTTTGGTATTTTACTCTTTTAATATTTTACTCTTTGGACGATGAATAAAGTACACAAATCCATCACCCCACAATATTATACACTATCGTCAAAACCTTTTAGAGACTAAAGAAACATATGTGATACTGTGCAATGTTATGTCTTAAGATGCGGGCTTTTGGGAAGGCAGTTATGAACTTTCAGGTTCTACAAATGTTGGGAATTTTCTGACTAGATGAGGAACCATTAGCTTCTCTCGGACTGTCTTCGTAAAGCTAGTTAGCGTGTTTTAAGGTATGGAAGATTTCAGACCTTAGTAAGCTGATCACTGGATCTCAGAACACCTGACTGCGGGTACATTGCAGTGCTGCGCTGAACATAAACACGGGAACGCTCTCACTAACGCCTGTATATTGCCGCCTTGGCCGATCCCAGTGGCCGTGCGGTCTAAGGCGTAGGTCTGCGGCCGAGCGCTTGCTGGGATCGTGGGTTCGAATCCCACCGGGGGTATGGATTTTTTTCTTTTGTACAGTGCTTGTGTTGCCAGGTAGAGGTCTCTGCGACGGGCTGATCACTCGTCCAGAGTACCCCTACCGACTATGGTGTGCGTCTAAGTGTGGTAAAAGGTAAAGCAGTCCCATTGCAGGCCTGGACAGGCCCACAGAGTTCCAGGAGGTTGAGGCTCCCAGATTTCTAGACAATCGGCACATGAAGGTGGTAAGGTTGTCAGCCCTACGCACCGGCCGTCTTTACTCCCCAGGAAATATTCCTGGTACTCATTTCTGTTAGAGGCTGAGTCGACCCCCAGGGCCATAATGCGACCGAAAGGATTATGTCAATGAAAAATTCCAATGACACCATCGGGAATCGAACCCGCGCCCTTCCGGTTTGTAGCGCAGTGCCTCAACCAACTGCACCACCGTGGCCCCCGTGTGTAAGTGTGATTAAGTGAAAAATAAAAACCCTCTACACCTACTGTGAACAAGTAGGTAGAAGAGGGAAGGACTACGAAAGGATATTGCCGCGTTGCTGAGAGAGGAGAAAGCTGAGTTATTTCATTTTAGAATCGAATGCGTTAATTAATTTGAATTACAATTTACTAATAAGAACAGCGTTAAACAAAACTGTAATTTATTTTAAAACACTGTATTGTTTAAAAAGCACTAAATGTTTCGGCTAAAAAGGGCAATTATCAGCGTCTGTGTAAGAATATAAAGGAACCTAAATGGGTGTATTACGTATTTGTTATTCATCCTTTGTGTACGATCTCACCTTTACATGTATTACAAATGTTAATTCATAAAAATCTTCTTCTTAAATCGTATATATCTTATTAGCTGTGTTATTGCACATTTAAAAATTATTTTGTCTAATGTTTTAGCATGTGCTTTTTGTAAACATTTTTAATCAGATTAAAAATATGGGGTTTAAAATAAATTAATATTAAATAAAATTATTCTAATTTTTTGTTGCTGCTTTTGGATTATTCTTTAATTTTCTATGCTAAATTTTTTCTTCTAATTTTTCTTTCCGTATTTTGTGATCTGGTATCGTGTAGCGTCGTATACGACTTATTAAATTACAATGTACTAAGCGCTATGTATCAGTTTTTCTCATTTATTTATTTCCCCGAGTGTTTGTGTGGCTGTTTTGCGCTTCGATGTATAAAAACGTACCATGAAGCATATGCCGTAAATACCGTGGCAAGAAAGAAATATATACGAACGTGCAGTCAGATATGGGAATGCGAGCTAGACCCTCGTTGTACAGAGACAAAATTTCAAGAGTAATGTGACAAAATAAAGACTATTTTGGAGCACGTAAGGGGATTAGCGAGAATGGCGTCCTGCCGACGAAAACGTACTGCGTCGCTTCAAACTTCCCTGTCGTTGATTATTCAGACTTCACAAACTAATGTTAGACTCAGCAGGGGGAGACGTGGAGTTTTTGCTCATAACAACGTGCAGTTATGCAGGGTTTTGTACAAAGTGTGTAGAACTGGAGCACAGTTGGACGTACCCAGGGATAATCTATAACTCCTGGCCGATTTTTATTAAATTTGGGATTTTACAACAAATCTATTTAATTCTTTATTTATTTGGAGCGAAATCTGAGCTTTATTGATTTTGTCTAAAAAGCATTGAAATAAATAAATAAATAAATAAATAAGTCAATAAATAAATAAGCATTAAAATAAATAAACATGATATAAAATTAAGTGGGTCCCTGGCACCACGGCATGGCGCGTCCTCGGGGTGCAGATGGAGGAACGGCCTCCAGTTATGCAGGGTAGCTGCGAATACATTGAATAAGCAGTCGCGGACATCCAACAAGGGGTGGTCCTCCAGCTTGGGGGTTGGGCGAGGTGCCAACAACTCCTCGCCGTAAAAAAATTATGATGTTACGAAACAGCCTACAAAGCCTCGGACCTGAACCGATTCTTTGGATAGGGACAGATGGCGGGCTGTTGTGAATGCGGTAATGAACGTCCGGGTTCCATAAAATGACGTAAATTTCTTGACTAGCTGAGAAACTGTTAGATTCTCAAGAAGGCCTCTGTTCCATGGAGTTAGTTAGTTAGTTAAAGTTTAGTAATCTATAATGTATAAATACTTTAACAACAACAGACTTCGCTGGGATGTTTATTAAATGAAACGCAAAGAAATCAGTTACAGACCCCGTGTTGTGTTGAATCTGTAATGTAGTGAAATTGCCTTAATATCAGTGCGTTTGTATCCGCAATGTACGCATAAATAGCAAGACAATCGTTGTACACGGAGAAGCAAGGGGCGCGTTTCAACATTAGGCGTAATTGCTTGTGTACGCTGATTTATACTCGAATTTGTTATGACGTTGAAGATTGCAAAATGGAAGAAAATTACAAAATTGTTCTACAAATGGTCCTTCTCCAGTTCGGCACAAGCAATCTGCCTCATGTTCTGTTCTATGTGATACCGCAAGAAACCTACACCAGGAGCCTTCAAATAACTTGTTCATAATACCGCCACCGCCACCGCCACCGCCACCGCCACCGCCATGGCCACCGCCACCGCCATGGCCACCGCCACCGCCGCCACCACCACCACCACCACCGCCGCCACCACCGCCACCGCCACGACTACCACCACCACCACCGCCACCGCCATGGCCACCGCCACCGCCGCCACCACCACCACCACNCCGCCACGACTACCACCACCACCACCGCCACCGCCATGGCCACCGCCACCGCCGCCACCACCACCACCACCACCACACCACCACCGCCGCCGCCACCGCCACCGCCACGACTACCACCACCACCACCGCCACCGCCATGGCCACCGCCGCCACCGCCACTACCACCACCACCGACGACGACGAAGACAACACTGGCCATGTTGCAATGATACTTATATTGTTTTCGTTGTGCATTTTCGCTATAAAAGCAAGGTCACCAACCAATGCATTTTAATCAGCGTTACTTCCCGACATGTTTCGGTGTCCAGTGACGCCACCATCAGGGGGTGTTCATTGTGAACGACACAGGATGCCCGCAAGGTTCATAACAGTCTTGAGTGTGGAAGTTCGCTTTAACACTTCTGGGAGTAATTGCTATAATAACAGTATGTATATAAGAGACATATCGCCCACTATATAAAATGCTTAAAGTATATAAAATATACAAAATACATGATTTTATATACTTTTATATACTTTAATTCGTATACTTTATACACTTATATTCCATTTTAAAGTGACTTAAATGAATTTTAAAGTGACTTTAAGGATAAGTGCACATGATTTTATATATTTTTATATACTTTAAGCACTTTATATAGTGGGTGATATGTCTCTTATGTACATACTGTTATTATAGCAATTACTGCCAGAAGTGTTAAAGCGAACTTCCACACTCAAGACTGTTATGAACCTTGCGGGTATCCTGTGTCATTCACAATGAACACCCCCTGATGGTGGCGTCACTGGACACCGAAACATGTCGGGAAGTAACGCTGATTAAAATGCGTTGGTTGGTGACCTTGCTTTTATATTTATCTGGGGTTTTATTTCGGAAACAATTACGGTGTTCGAATACCGAAAAGCTTGGCTCTGTTCAGGTTGTTCACGCGACTTTTGGGTTAGCTAACTTGAAACAGACGAGCACGGGCAGCTGTCATTCCATAATTACCGGCAGTTCATAATCATCTTCCTGTCTCACGTAACGTTTTTCCCCCGATGGCGCAACAGCCCCCAGTGGGCCAGGACATCCTCATTACCGAGGCTTCATGATCACACTCAGACACACACCACACACTCGGACTCCTCTGGACGAGTGATCAGCCCGACGCAGAGACCTCTACCTGACTACACACAACAATCACACGAGACAGACATCTATGCTCCTGGCAGGATTCGAACCCGCAATCCCAGCAAGCAAGCGGCCGCAGACACACGCCTTAGGACAGCGTGGCCACTGGGATCAGCCCTGACGTTATTACTCCTGCAATTACAATGACACGATTAAATAAAAATGATGATAATAACAATAAGGAGTAATAATAATAATAATAATAATAATAATCAAACGTACATGCCACGTCTTTGTGGTACCATCTCTCATGGTTCGGATGTGGGCTGTAATCTTGTGCAAGAACACGAGTGGAGGGGAAATTGTGGCACACATTTTATATTGTACGAGTCGTCGTGTGTTTATGTACACAATAACATGACGAAACAATAAAGATTTCTTGTAAGTTTCTGCTGTAACACAATACTGTAACAGGGCAATGCGCTTGTGAAAACGTGTTTCATTCATCCTCCAGTCTGCCTTACGACAGGTCCAAAGCTTCTTCCAAAGCGAAATCTGCATAGAACGAGGTCCAGTGCTTCCTCTTTCAGCTTCCAGTATTATCATTTAGGTTCATCAAGGTCATAAGTAGCTGCTTACTTCTTCTTCCTCTTCCTTCCGTTCCTTTACTCGAGGATATTTTTTGTACGAATGTTTGTAATAATGATGCAGAAGGAAAGCACTCGGCCGCCTGGAACACACAACGTGCCGTTCTGCGGAACAGCGTCTGTCACTTTCCATGTCAGCGTCGCAACAGGCTTGCCATCTTGTCTAGTTTTCTTGCGATAACCGCGAGCGGACGTGGGAAATATGGAGTCAGCTGAGCAGGTATAGGATTTGTTCTGACAGCGATAAGAGGGCTGTAAGGCGAGACAGGTGTGACGCGGGTCAAGTAACGGACTGTGTTGCATACGGGAATTGTCAAGTCGACAGTGGCACGTAAAGCAGTCCCAATACAGGCCTGGACAGGCCCACAGGGTTCCAGGAGGTTGAGGCTCCCAGAATTTTTATACAATCGGCATATGAAGGTGGTAAGGTTGTCAGCCTTACGCACCGGCCGCCGTTACCCCCCAGGAAATATTCCTGGAACTCATTTCTGTTAGAGGCTGAGTCAATCCCAGGGTCATGGTGCGGCTGGAAGGATTATGTCAATGAAAAATTCCAATGACACCATCGGGAATCGAACCCGCGACCTTCCGGCTTGTATTCTTGGTACTCATTTCTGTTAGAGGCTGAGTCGACCCCAGGGCCCTAGTACGGCTGGAAGGATTATGGTAATGAAAAATTCCAATGACACCTTCGGGAATCGAACTCGCGACCTTCCGGCTTGTAACGTGGTGTCTCAACCAACTGTGCCACCGCGTACCATGCCTCTGGGTGTTAAGTACCACTTATACCCTCCCTCTGGTTGTTCTGCTGCCCTTGTACCCCTCCTGTGGTTGTTAATAGTCCTTATACTCTCCCTGTGGTTGTTATGTTGCCTTTGTAGCCCTTATGCCATCCCCGTGGTTGTTAAAGTACCACTTATACCCTCCCTCTGGTTGTTCTGCTGCCCTTGTACCCCTCCTGTGGTTGTTAATAGCCCTTATACCCTCTCTGTGGTTGTTCTGCTGCCCTTATGTTCTGCCTGTCTCAGTAGTGCAGTCTTTATACCTTCTGTTCTGTAGCTAAGCAGCAGTTTACTCTCACTGTGATTGCGAAGAGGCAGTCCTGCCTTCTCTCTGCTTGCTATGTAGCACATATTTTGTCCCGACGTTTGTTATGAAAGCAATTACACAACATTGTCTGGACATGTCTTCTGTCTCTATGTCTATCTCATTTGCATGCTAACAAGCAGAAATATGGCGAGTATTGTAAGGAGTTGGGCCGCGATATTAACGAGTTCGAACTTTTTGAGACATGGCGAGCAAAAATCGACTTTTCTTGTACATGTGTGTGTCTATGTGTGTATGTGTGTCTGGTTTCGAAAATTCAAACGAACCAGCCATCCGTGAAATGGAATTACGTGATTCTAATGCCAATGTTAGAAGAATTCAGTTGGTGGAATACTAAAAGCTTTAGTCAGTGTGTTTTTTTTTATTCCGTGTTGTGTTACACATACAGCATGCAGCCTGATTTTCAACAATCCTGCTAGAGCGCCGACAGTTTTGTCTGCTTCATCCGTACAGTAACATCTGACTGACAAGGAGTCATGGAATTGTAACTTTAAAGCCTAGCTGTAACTTTACATACGACCAGGTTTAACATTAAAAAATTCGACGTGGTGCCCACATTGCGTTTATGTGTTTTGTACGGATCTCAGAACAAACAGCAACTTTTGCCTTATAAAACATTAAGAGACTGGTTTTTATAACCGAAGTGGAGAGTGTTTACAGCGCGGTACGCACTAAGTCCTTATATAAAACAGATACGCCTCATCTTTAAAGGGTCAATATTCCGTTTTGGAGGTACATAAAGATGCGCATAGCTAACAAAAATTTGGAAATATGTCACAATTAAGAAGTAGCAACAGAGATACCAAATGAAAATGGAATTCAAGGCTCAAAGACGCTGAAAATAAAAGCAGAGTGTTACATAACCTCAAATCCAGGAGGATGGTGCTTGTTTCGGCTGCTGATGGGACAAGACTTCCCTAGTTATATTGCTGGAAAGGAGACTTTGCAGTAATTCTACATTCCGTGGACCCTTAGTGCAATCTGTTCGTATCACTCCGCCTTAGACAGCACGACCACTGGGATCGGCCTGAAATTCCTACGCCTAACCACAATTATTCGTTAATTTTCCCCAACAAACAGAAATTTCAGAAAATTCCGCACCCACATCAATTTATTAATACTGTCTGGGGGAAGCTTAGAAGAGTTCCCTTCTGAGTGCCCTCCTGTGGCATATTTTGAGCAAATCATTCAAGTAGGCCCGGTTCAAAAGCTGTGAACTTTAGGTACACACTGTTGCTTGTAAAGGCACATACAGCAGCGTGGTCAGATGTGACTGCACGTAGTATGTGTCTTTCTTCTAAGAAGAGAAAGGAATTTAAATGTATGTGACAAACGTAAAGAAAGAAAAAAATTTTCGGGGCAGGAATAAAAATATGGGGAGATGAGAAGACAAAATAGGCCTGCGCAAAATGTGACTTCTATTGCACGTTGTGTGAAGGGCTGTGGAATGTGTTGAAAGATGTCTGTACACTACAGTTCTTAGACAATGGTGCAACATGCGAGACACAACTGATACCTTGCGCTTGACTCGTTCCATCGTCACTGAGGATTTGTGTTTTTGGTTCTTTTAAATTGTTACTTATTCTTAACATTATATTTCGCCTGAAGACGAAAGCATTCTCCTTTTGAAACGACTTGTTTGTATACTCAGTGACGATGGAAAACGCCCAAATATAAATCAGTGATATTAACGACACCTGTATTCGAAATGTCGTACTACAGTACTTGAGAAACATTGCTTTGCAGTCTTAAGGCGATTCACTTCTATTGAGTTTGCAATGTAAACAGAAGTACCCTCTAATATATTCAGTCTAAACACAACTTTATTTTATCAAGTATAATCAGCCACATGTTTCGGCTAATATATATAACCATCATCAGGGTGGTCACAAAAATAAAAATACAAAGAAAATATTCATAGCTGTATGTGAGGTTTGAGATTTCGAAACTTTACAAATATATTGTTGTATAATATATATAAAATAATCGTGCAGTCTCGGGTGATTATAGTGAAACACAGAAATCTTCGCACATTAAGTTGAGACTTATTAATCCAGTAAAGACGAAGCGTATCTGTTTTATATAAGGACTCAGTGCGTACCGCGCTGTAAACACTCTCCACTTCGGTTATAATAACCAGTCTCTTAATGTTTTATAAGGCAAAAGTTGCTGTTTGTTCTGAGATCCACACAAAACACATAAACGCAATGTGGGCACCACGTACAATTTTTTAATGTTAAACCTGGTGGTACGTAAAGTTACCGCTAGGCCTTAAAAGGTTAAGCTACGTTTTCTGACTTACCTATGAAAGAACCATCATCAAGCAATAAGATACAAAGGAAAAATTTTACATGTGTTATATTTTTTCTTGTTTAATATTGTTTGCGTTGGGATCCGAACTTGTGTATTGCAATACATACGGACATGATATACGATGAACCGAAAATTATTGGATACAAGATAAATGTACATAAAAGTAAATAGCTAAAAGGTTGAGAATGTATGTAATCAAAAAAATAATAATAATTACAAATTGTTAATTTTTTTATAATTATTAAAATTATTAAATTTGGTGCTTCTCCAGTAGAATTATTGAAATTAATCAGTGATGGCGGCCAAGGGGATATTATGTATTTTTATCTCTGTATATATAATGGCGAAAAATGTACGTTGTTGTACATATATGCGTTTTATTTATCTTGTTGTTGGTCGTTCTCCATAGGGACTAAACAAGTGTGGATAAATGTTCTGAGCCCCCCGTTGCTACCCCAGCCTCTGTACCCTGTCGCTGTTTGGGAAGCACTTTGGGTGATGAAAGTGATGAGAAAGACACACACAATTTATGTGTGAGAAAACCTGAACAGGAGGAACGAAGTAGAAGATGTGACTTGTAGGGAAAGATAAGATTAAAATGATATTCAGAGAATATCGTGGAATATAGTTGAATATATTGGACTGAATTTATGTATTTGATTCAGCGGCAAAATCTTGTGAACAAAAAAATAGACCTCCTGCTTCCATAAAAGGTGGGGAATTTCTTGACCAACTAAGCGACTGTCAGTTTCTGTACGTCTTGTCTGTACAGATTCCTTTCCTTCGTGTTTTGTTTACCTCACTGCATCTGACGTCCGCTTATTGTAAATACAAAGCTAATGGCAGGAGAGGTAACAGAACGCAAACAGTGATTTTCAATTTTGTTTTTTTCGCCCAAAGCCGTCTTCACATAGCAAAACGTTTCAAACAAAAACTATTTATTGCAGTGGGTTACATACTTCGTGTTCTGTGTCGATTTCTATAGGACGAACAGTTGTGAGAAAACCGATTAAGTTCAGTTTAAATTTAAAATAGCGTACAGCCTGTGTTCAACTGATAAAAATCCAATTAAACTCTAATGGCAATTTTGAGACTGGATCTGCAGTCACGTCAGTTCAGTAGATACGTAGATGAAAGGACAGATACACACAGTTACAGATTACAATAACCGTAAAGGGGGTACGCGGTGGCGCAGTTGGTTGAGACATTTCGTTACAAGTCAGAAGGTCGCGGGTTCGATTCCCGACGGTGTCGTTCGGATTTTCCATTGACGTAATTTTTACGACCCTTCCAAATCCCTGGGGTCGACTCAGCCTCTAACAGAAATAATTACCGGGAGTTAAAGGCAGCCGGTGCCTAGGGCTGACAGATTGGCCACATTTATTTCTGAGTATCTAGAAAATCTGGGGGCCACGAACTCCTGGAACACAAAGGGCCTGTCCAGGCCTGTATATGACTAGCTTTAGCTTTAATATTCTTAAAGAGAAAGGGTGTATACAGATAAAATAGAATAAAGTTTTGAAGTAATGCTACTTTAAAGAATTACTGCCTTCTGCCAACAAGTACAAGTATTTTCGTGTATACACGTAAGTTAACACCACGAAGACTTACAAGGGACCTAGAAATAACGTTCCACCTGTTGTTATTTAAGACGTAGCAAGCTTTGTGCTTTAATTTCTCTATTTTATTATGAGACTGTGTTACCCACAACTGGATACAAACTCAGTAATTTTGACTTACTATGCATCGCTTAATTTACTCTTCAATCCTAAAATCACTGGCACTGATAATTATTTGGAACGAATTATTCTTTCCAAAATATCGCAAATCCCCAATAATTTCTGAACGAAGTGAAAACAATTAAGAGTACACTAAAAAAACACAAAAAATTCAGGGAATTCATGCTGCCATTTAATTCAGGATCTTTTGTATTACATGCAATTGCAGCAATAAATTAACTTCAGCCCTTTAAAGACGAAGCGTAATCTGTTTTATTTGAAGACCCAGTTCGTACCGCGCAGTAAACGCCTTTCAGCTCGCTTATAAAAGACAGTCACTTTGTGTTATATCGGGAAAAAGTCGCTGTTTGTTCTGAGATTCGTACAAAACACATAAATACACTGCGTGGGCAGAACGTAGAATTTTTTAATGTTAAACCTGGCGGTACATAAAGTAACCAGGAGGTTTTAAAAGGTTATAATATACGCATCTGTATTTTTTGGTTTTTGTTCCGTTTGGTTGTGAAAGAACGTATACAGAGAGAGGAGGTAGCAAGGAAAATTACACAGTGAATAACCTAATGATTTATACTCTTCACCAGACTATACAAGCATGATAAATAAGATGGGCAGAGCATGTAGTATGAGTGATGTTTATCATCCCGTTGTGTTCTACTTATCAACAAACACGCATTTGAATTTTGAGTATATGTCTTATGGCTTAGCTACATGCTTCGGCCCCTATTTGGATCCTGGTCAGGCTACTGTATAAAATTTAAAAATAAAGACAAAAACGTACATAAAATACGTGTTTCCTTTTTGAGATCTCACACCTACAAATCGTTCATTATAGTTACCATTCTTACCGATATAATCACAGTAGCTATTGCGTTTAATCCTTATACATTTTTACTTATAAAACCTGAGAGGTATGGATTACTTAGTAAAGCTGTAAGTATAATATTAAAATGGGGCACACCGTGGCTCAGTTGGGTGAGGCACTGCGCTACAAATCCGGTGGGGGCGGGGGTCGCGGCTTCGATTCCTGGTGATGTCCTATGATGACATAATGCTTCTAGCCGCAATATGGCCCTGGGGTCGACTCAGCCCCTAACGGAAATGAGTACCAGGAATATTTCCTGGCTGGTAAAGGCGGCCGGTGCGTAAGACTGACAACCTTACCACCTTCATGTGTCGATTTTCTTGAAATCTGAAAGCCTCAACCTCCTGGGACCCTCAGGGTCTGTCCAGGGTTGTACAGGGGCTGCTTTAACTTTAAAATTTATAATATTCAAATGGATCTTAGATATTTAATGTGGGCCGGATTTTTCCAGTTCAGAACAGAAATTAGTGTTAAGTTCTTGTGTATGTGATAATGGCCTGTTTAGTGCTTCTGCTTTTTATGTTAATGCATCTCATATGATCCACTGTATTTGGTTTAACCTAGCAGTGAAAAATGTACGGGCGTAGTTCGTTTGAAACCCAGTACTTCGGCTTTAACTAAAGCTGGTTGACACTATTGCTCTTTCGTAGCGACATGATTTGTTTGTATAATCCCAATTAAATTGGCATTAAAAAGAAGAATAATCCCTTGTGGATTACGAAACACAGTCATTACTGTAACAGCGTAGAGAAATTAGCAAAATGCCGAGACCTAAATAAAGAGAAGCAGTACGATCCGGCAAAGAACGGAAAGCGGTATAGCTCCAATGTTGTGGGCTTAGTGTGTTATGAAAATACGTGTCAGTTGACATAACATTTCTGAGAGGCAGTGCCATAGCTCGGCGGTTAGTCACTGGCCTCTCAGCACAGAGGTCCGGGTTCGATCCCGGGTCAGTCCATGTGATATTTTTGGTGTACAAATTGGCACTGGAAGAGGTTTTTCCTCGAGTATTCTGTTTTTCCTTATCAATTTCATTCCACCGGTGTTCCATTACGCGGAAAAATTAAAAAAAAACTAATCATCTTCATCACAAGGTTGCACAATAAGCCTCAAATGTGCAGTGCGTCCGTAGCGTCTGCTGCGGGGCCCTTCACCACAAAAAAATTTTTCTAACGCAAAAACACTTTAATTGTCTGGTGTAGGCTATCATGTAATGACATCATAGAGATCCTTCTATCCAGGTAATAGCGTATAATAATGTTACAAGACACCACTGGCAGTACAGTCGCTAGAAAACTGGAAATATCTGATGTCATATCAATTCACTTTACATGATTACTGCAGGCACATCTTTTGATATTGTTCACAGCGCGCATTGTCGGTAATCAAATCACAATATTCAATCCAAAAAATACACTGTATATATTTTTAAAATGTTTCATGTTACAATCTGTTGAATATACACGGGGTTAATGATGTTAGGCAGATTGAAGTACACACAGCAGAGCCACTAGTGCCTGAGCCCAGTGCCTTTGAGGTTGAGATGGCTATTGGAAAACTAAAAAGTCACAAATCACCAGGTACTGGTCAGATTCCAGCAAAATTGATTAAAGCAGGGGGTAGGATTATTCGGTCTGAAATCCATAAACTTATTGTTTCTATTTGGAATAAGGAGGAATTGCCTGAGGAATGGAAGGAGTCAGTCATTGTGCCTATTTATAAGAAGGGTGATAAAACAGATCGTAGTAACTATTGAAGCATATCACTTTTGTCGAATACGTACAAAATTCTATCCAACATCCTTTTGTCAAGGTTAACTCCATATGCAGAGGAAATGATTGGGGATCATCAGTGTGGATTTCGACGAAACAGGTCAACTACTGATCATATATTCAGCATCCGTCAAATACTTGAGAAAAAATGGGAATACAATGAGGCAGTGCATCAGCTATTTATAGACTTCAAGAAAGCCTATGATTCAGTTAGGAGGGAGATCTTGTATAATATTCTCACTGAGTTTGGTATCCCCATGAAACTAGTAAGGTTAATAAAAATGCGCCTAAGTGAAACGTATAGCAGAGTTCGGGTAGGCAAACATCTGTCTGACACGTTCCCTATTAAGAATGGCTTGAAACAAGGAGATGCTCTGTCGCCATTGCTTTTCAACTTTGCTTTAGAATATGCCATTAGGAGGGTTCAGGCAAACCAGGAGGGCTTGCAATTGAATGGTACACATCAGCTTCTGGTTTATGCTGATGATGTTAATATATTGGGCGGAAGCGTACATAGCATAAAGAAAAATGCAGAAGATTTGATGATTGCTAGTAAGGAGATTGGTCTAGAAATAAATGCTGAGAAAACTAAGTACATGGTCATGTCTCGAAATCAGAATGCACGACACAATCACAACATAAATATAGATAATAAATCCTTTGGAAGGGTGGAAGAATTCAAATATTTGGGAGCAACCCTAACGAATCCAAACTCCATTCATGAAGAAATTAAGAGCAGATTGAAGTCGGGGAATGCTTGCTATCATTCGGTGCAGAATCTTTTGTCTTCCAGGTTGCTATCCAAAAACACACAGATTAGGGTATACAGAACTGTAGTTTAACCTGTTGTTCTGTATGGATGCGAAACCTGGTCTCTCACACTGAGGGAGGAACAAAGACTGAGGGTGTTCGAGAATAGGGTGCTGAGGAATATATTTGGGCCTAAGAGGGACGAGACGACAGGGGAGTTGAGAAGACTACATAACTAGGAACTTAATGACCTGTACTCATCACCAAATATTATTCTGGTAATCAAATCGAGAAGACTGAGATGGGCGGGGCATGTGGCACGTATGGGGGAGGAGAGAGGTGCATACCGGATTTTGGTGGGGAGACCCGAGTGAAGGCGACCACTTGGGAGACCCAGGCGTAGATAGGAGGATAATATTAAGATGGATATTCGGGAAGTGGGATGGGAGGACATGAACTGGATTGAGCTGGCTGGGGATAGGGACAGGTGGCGGGCTGTTGTGAATGCGGTAATGAACCTTCGGGTTCCATAAAATGTGGGGGATTTCTTGACTAGCTGAGAAACTGTTAGCTTCTCAAGAAGGCCTCTGCTCCTTGCAGTTAGTTAGTTCATGTTACAATATCCTGTTGGTCAATCCTACGTACTTCAATCCCTCATGACATCATCATCAGGGATTCATATCAAAGTAACATTTCACAGAGCTGAACTAACAATCCATATTCACATTATCAAGACACAAAAAGCCAGTCAGTTAATATGTAGGTGTTCGTTGTGCAATGGACGCTGGTGTACTGTGTTTTGGGGATTGCCCCCATATGTATGGAAGGATAAGACGGTACTACTTTGCTATGAATCCCTGATGATGATCTGATGGGGGGATCGAAACATGTTGGGTTGATTAACAAGATATTTTAATATACAGTATTTGGAAACAATATAGCGCATTATGTTCGACTGAGTGTTGTGGTTTGAAGGCACGATTCTCGCCATGCACGCAATCAATGCATGTTATGTTTTGGAGGTCATTCTTAAGGTCGTGAATAGATGGAGGTTAGAGGTCAGTTTCATGGTCCAGTCGCTTTACCTGGGGGCAAAGTACCACAGGGGCTGGGTTGTCCTCAGACTCTGAACGTTTTGATGTAGAAAAAAATCTCCTATCCCTGCTTGGAATCAAACCATGATCCCTGGGTAGTTGAGTCCATAACTTAGTCACTATACGTTCTGGGCTAGAGATATAATTAGCGTACGTTCAGCGTAAATAAATAAATAATAGGCAAGCAAATAATAAATAAATAAACAAATAAATAAATAATATAGATTTTTCAGGTTAAGACATTCGAACCAAACGTGGTAAAGAAAGGTAAAGCAATCCCATTACAGGCCTGGACAGGCCCTGAGGGTTCCAGGAGGTTGAGGCTCCCAGATTTCAAGAAAATCGGCACATGAAGGTGGCCAGTTTGTTAGCTGTAGGCACCGGCCGCCTTTACCTCAGGAAATATCCCTGGTACTCATTTCTGTTAGAGGTTGAGTCAATTCCAGGACCACAGTGCGGCCGGAAGGATTATGTCAATGAAAAATTCCAATGACACCATCGGGAATCGAACCCGCGACTTTCCGGTTTGTAGCGCAGTGCCTCAACCAACTACACCACGGCGTACCCCAAATAAATAAATAAATAAATAAATAAACAAATAAATAGTACCGACTTTTCAGTTTAAGACATTCGAATCAAATGCGGCAGGTGACTATGAATTACGCATCCAAAGATGTGGCAGCCTTGTGGATTATTGAATTTAATTTCTCAAGATTAAATTGCAGAATATGAAGAAAACGACAAGCACTAGTTTGAGTTCGAGGAGATCTGAAGTGATTATCGCCAGGCACTGCCGCTTTCAGTACTACAACATATTTGCTGTCCTTATACCTTTTTCTTTCTAATTCTCGATTCTGCATTTAATCCGGGCCGTAGCCTGTTTTTGGTCAATTCTACACAGACGGCACAACAGCATAAATACAGTCAGTGTATTTTCTACAACACAAAGAGTGAATATCAAAGCTGCAAGCCGAAGTGAATTTAATCTGAACAAGTGTGGTAAATTTTCTTACAACTTTCTTAATACAATTGCTGAGTCACCTGGTAATTTGTGCTAATATTGCTGGCCTTACGTGAGTTTCATTTTGTTTAGTAATACAGTTTTCAGTATTTGAACCGAGCTGTTTGAGTACAAAGAGTAAGACTATTAAAAGTTACATCCAATAGGCATAACAACGCCATCTGTGGACAGGGAAATCTGTTCTTGGCTAGAGTCCAAGAGGAGCGGCTGGTGAGTTACAGTCATGCCAATCCGAGGAACAGATCACTAAATCTGGAGAATTTCAAACTTGAATTACCGATAAAAAGAAATGTCTCCGATTGGCTACTTTTTCGGGAATTTTTATAATCAAAGTAGGCAAAAGATTTAAGTATTATAATTCTGACATATAACACAGAAGTGCGTCAGTTTGCACAAAGCAGCTTTTTCTATAGAATTTCAAAAGTCTCAGCGTAATATTATTGCTGCCTTGAGGCGGCTGACTGGCTGTGGCGTGAAAAGAATCTTACATCTGTTTTTCGTAGATGCCAGCCGTCCCTAAGCGCCAGTTGGCGCCGGATAAAAGAGGCGCCGGCCGTCGTACAGCCGATGGACATCCTAAGCACATAGTAGTGAGAAGTTTGTCCGGTGCAATAAAAGACTTTGTTTTTCTGTTCAACCAGCCAAATGCCGGCGCCGCCTTCAAATGCGCGTCGACTAAACAAATAATCATTTGCCGCAAAGTAGTATGAATTAGGAAAAAAAAAGGCTTTGGAACAAGAATGTGTGTGTGGGAACTGATATTATAGAGCAGAAGGGCTGTATGTCGTTTAACGTAAGGCTTGCGAAGGGACTGAAGGGCAGAATGCGGAAGGGAGTTCTTCAGGAAATGTCAGAGTTTTCGGTGCCAGAATTCTTAAAAATTCTTATCTCTTTGAGCTAAAAATTTCTCTTGTTAATTCCAAGATCCTGTAATTTCAGGCTTCCCCCGCGATGCCGGAGAAATTTGCGTTCTTCTGGGATGCTAGGCAGCGTCGAATCCTAATACTTTACCGATGTTTCGAGACAACATATGGTTCCCGTCTTCAAGGGTAAAAAAATCCAAGTCTTGGATTTCTTGCCCCGTGAAGATGGAACCTATAATTTGTCCCGAAACGTCGGTAAAGTATTACAATTCGACGCTGCGTAATATCCCAAAAGAGCACAAATCTCTCCAGCAATCTGGCCTAAAATAATTTTTCAGAAAATTTCTGATCTAGAAGTTCAAAGGCAGCCACTAGGACAGAGGACCATAGGGGAAACTAACATAAAACGCTGTAAAACAAAATGTCGGTTTGAGTTCGATGCTGGATATGGTACAGCGAAAACGCTGTCGAATGTAACCTGACATTGGTCTAATAGGGTTCAAAGAACCTATTTTAAGCGTAGCCAAATTCTTGAATATGGACCACAGACAGTCTCAGTGGGGTTATCCGCGGGGAGTGGATCATAAGCTATGTGAAATGGATCAACACTACAAATGCAGCTGAAAGCTGGCTTGAATTCGGGCAATGCGGGGGACTGTGCAGAAACAAATATTTTCAGGAACCGTTGTGCTTGGGAATAAAATGCCTAAGCATAAAATTTTTGGGGGCAGAGGCTGGAAGATTGTTCGGCGACTCAAGCGTTGTGAGATCGAAAGTGGGCAAATGAAGTGAGTAGAGAAAATGCCAAGGCAATTTTCGCTTTGAGGATGGGTTGGTTTCACCATCGAGAGAATTGTTGCAGTTATGGAACACGGAATTTAGTGGAGATTTTCGTAGGTACAATGGACACCTGCAACAAGAACAGTCAAAATTCGAGCTACAGAATACCACAGAACATCTCTGAACTTGGGCTCTGATACGAAGTTTGAGACTTGCCTTATTTTGCGCTTTTTATTATCTTATTGTCATTCATTTTACTATTTACAGAACACTTTTGGCTTGTAGAAAATATGATTTGAAGATGAAAGATTTCTTTTTAAAACATGGAGACTTCCTTTGATGTTCTTAGTGATTTATCGACGAGGAGTTGGCAACAGTGATCCTTTTATCAGTGCAAGTAAGGAGGGGTAGTTTGTAGAGTGCACCTGTTGTGTTTTCGTGTAATGACGACGTCTATTCGTCCGTTATATAGTGCACTGCAACGCAGACAGATTGGAGATTTGTAGAGATCATTGTTACAGCGGTATGTTTTGTCTTATCAAAAACATGTAGATGCTATTTTATTTTTAAAACAATCAGCCATCATGTACAGTATATTGTTGTTTTAGATAATCAGATGTTGAAGTAAGTTTTTTAGGTACAGGGTTACTACAAAAGGGGTCTTCACACTTTTAAAAATGTATTATTAGCAAATAAGCCATTCAGAGCATTGAAATAAGTGCATTACAAGGTAGAAGTTTTCGGGGTTGTCAGTTATCGGACTTTATTATAGGATCCATTGTTGATTCTAAGTACGTTAAACCGATAATCATTTCTATCAGAAGCACTGGAATCACGGGTCTGATCCCGTATAATTATTTCTTTTGGTAAAATATTAAGGAGAACGCCTAAGCCCGCCCTGCTTAGTGCTTAAGAATTTGTACGAACTAAAAATTCGCCTTCTGCGTACACGAGGAACAGATGCTCATAGATACTTATTACACGTTTGATATGTACACAGTCGCAAGTATTCTACATTGAACTCTGAAATTTGCAGTCAAACATATTGAGACACGTCTTATGCTATAAAAATTTAGTTTTTGTGCAGAACATAAGCCTTAACATAAATTTTAAGAAAGTAAAGATAATTTGTAATCACCCTTCAACTGACCAATGTGTGTACAGGTAGGGGAATGGTTGGGGAGGGGTGAGGTATATGGCAGTGTAGTCCTTGTATTAATCCGCGTTCAGATTGAGGTGACGCGAGAATTAACTGCCATCTTTGCTGAAAAATTGTGTGTTTTCTTGCGTGCTTACAATCGTGTGTGTGCATAGTTAGTTATTATTCTGTGTTGCAGAGTGTTGTGGCTCATTTAAGGCAGTAAATTCCTTACGAAAGACTGCGTTTTGTTTTCCAGTTCAGAAGTGAAGTTAGTGACAATAGCAATAGGCTGTGTCATACTGCGTATAACCTTGAAAGTGAACAAGCAATATAAGTGCAAGCAGTGTAAAATGAAGTGTTACTGTGTGCGAGATTTAAGTCAAAACATATTGAGACACGTCTTATGGTATACAAATTTAATTTTTGTGCAGAACATAACTCTTAACATAAATTCTAAGAAAATAAAAATAATTTGTAATCACCCTTCAACTGACCAATGTGTGTACAGGTAGGGGAATGGTGGGGGAGGGGGAGGTATATGGCAGTGTAGTCCTTGTATTAGTCCGCGTTCAGATGAAAGTGACGCGAAAATGAACCGCCATCTTTGCTGAAAAATTGTGTGTTTTCTTGCATGCTTATAATCGTGTGTGTGCACAGTTAGTTATTATTCTGTGTTACAGAGTGTTGTGGCTTATTTAAGTCAGTAAATTCCTTACGAAAGATTGCGTTTTGTTTTCAAGTTCAGAAGTGAAGTTAGTGAAAATAACAATAGTCTGTGTCGTACTGCGTATAACCTTGAACGTGAACAAATGGTGGCAGTGCAAGCAGTGTAAAGTGAAATGTTACTGTGTGCGAGATTTAAGTGCGTGTGCGTGTATGTGTTTGTGTGTGTTGCAAATATCATGGAACTCTTATACGTGTGGAGCATGTACTTGATGAAAGGGCAATGTGCAGCTGAAGGATGCAGCTACAAATTTGGAACAGCAGGTTAGTTGGAACAACTTTATAACATGATAACCAATTGAAATCGTGTATACATTCAGATTTAATGTAGTTACTAACTTTAACCTTATAAACTATCACTGGATTTGGTTTGGAACACCATAACAATTGACTGAAAAATATTTCTAGACATTTATTGCTCCAAAGTCCAGGGGTAACTGTCGTTTTGAACATAAGGGTATGGTACCTGCCAAGGTACCTTGTCGCCATATTGCAACGTTTTATGATATCATCAAATATATGTGCTGCCTTATGAAGAAGCAGAAGTGCTTAACTTCTATTTTAGGTTGTTTCCGAGCGAACTCAGCTACGTAAAATTAACGTAGGTTAGGTTACGTTAGATGTTCTTAGCACGATTAGCAAGACGTACGCACAAAGTATGAACATATGAGCACAACGTGGTAATGTCCATAATAAGAATAACAAGCATCTAATAGTTTTGACATATAGCGAAAACGTTTTTTATCTAGTTCATATTTAAACGATTTCGGATCCCAGTAACTGGCACATATATTGCTGCGAGATGGCCCATTACAATAAGTGTACTTTCATTACCTCAATCCTTTTAGACCACTGTGTTGGCGAAATTGGGCAAAACCTAAATTGAATGTTGCGAGTAGATCTGTTCGCAGAGTTGGGATGCAAAGCATATTTTTACGCTACAGAAACCAGTTACTTATGCGACTATTTTTTTGTTACATCGTGTCTCTCTGCACCTACGAAATCGAGTTACGTTTGCAATCTTAATAGACGGAATTTGTCAATGAACTCCAGCATTATAACTTTTTCGTCTACATCTGTGCCCCGTCTTGGGCGTGGATTTTTCTCATCAAAAGCTGTTAACTCAGTGAAACGTCAGCAGCTTTCTCAGTATTCCATGAGATCACGGAACTCAGTCATGTGCTCGGAATCGCTTTATATCGGTATGGACTTTCGTGTCTGTTGTGTATTTTGTAGGTAGCGGCCTCTGCGACGAGCTGATCACTCATTCAGGAGAGTCCTACCGGGTATGTGTGCATGTATATGTGTGTGTGTGTGTGTGTGTGTGTGTGTGTGTGTGTGTGTGTGTGTCTAATTGTTTGTGATCTAGACACCTCAACACTGAGACGGCCTAGGCACGGGTTGAAATGTTGTGCCGCAGAAAGGAGATCAGCATTGCTTGTATGTTGCACGAATAGAGTCGCTTGGCAGTCGATATGTCGTGCTTCTCTTTATCCTAGTTCCCTTTTCGTTCAATTTCCTGCGAATCCATCACAGAGTAAAACTAGGAACCAGTACAATTCCAGATACCAACAAATGCACTTTTATATATATGAAACACTTTTTCACAACACTGCGATACCCGACATGTTTCGGAGCCTATCACGACGCCATCATCAGGGATTATATCTAGATCTTCACATAAAATCCATATATTTTCGTTGCAGGTTTGAACAGTATGTCACGTACACACTATCAGGAGAATGGGTACACCGATGTCTGACTGTGCGGTAAAATTGCAGAGGGTAAAAATATTGAGAGATGTATATATCATAACTATTTGCATTGTTCTTTAAAAAACGTAGAATCCAATTGCGTCCTCTTGGGGTTATCGCACTGTGTCACATTCAGCATAACATCACATTGGTTAAAAGTTTACCGTGTAAGTATATATTGTATTATAAAAATACTATAAAAAGGATGTGCACTTGTCTTTAAAAATTATTGTAGCAATTATCGGCGTTCGTATAATTGTATGTGAAGACCTAGGTATAACCCCTCATGATGGCGTCGTGATAGGCGCCGAAATATATCGGGTATAGCAGTGTTGTGAAAAAATGTTTTATATATATATATATAAGTGCATTTGTTGGTGTCTGAAATTATGCAATAAAAATGCACAGTGAAAACAAAGTAAAATTAGGAACCAGTACTAATTCTGTTACTTTCTGACTTTTGTTTATCTTAGGATGTTTACATAGATTAATATACAGAAAAGCGGCGTTATAAAAGGCATGTCTAAATGTCGCAGTATAACTGGGAAAGTCAGCACCATAAAAACAAATTATGTCAAGGTCACGATCTTCAAATTTCCATCCATCTATGGTTCATATTTAAAAATAGTATTTTGCAGGGTACGTTAAAATTAACGTAAGTGTTTCAATACGATTGTGATAACTGCTAATATAACCACCAAAGCACACTTCATCGACCAGAATTATGCGTTTTGGCTGCTACATGTTTCGGCCTCTGTAACCTTCTTCTGGGAGACTACTTTGAATTATTACGCAGAGGTACTCTGTCGCAGCTTTCATCTCAAGCACAATAAAACATGCCTTCATATGCCTTCATACAAAAATACGTTCCTGCGATTAACCCTTTAAAGACGAAGCGTATCTGTTTTATATAAGGACTCAGTGCGTACCGCGCTGTAAACACTCTCCACTTCGGTTATAAAAACCAATCTCTTAATGTTTTATAAGGCAAAAGTTGCTGTTTGTTCTGAGATCCACACAAAACACATAAACGCAATGTGGGCACCACGCAGATTTTTTAATGTTAAACGTGGTCGTATGTAAAGTTACCGCTAGGCTTTAAAAGGTTAAGACAAACTGATGCACGCGCAGAATAATACCGAATAAAAATGACAAGATTTTCGCAATAGTGCGTACAGGCCTACAATTTTTAATTCGTACGTAACGAATACAGCTATACATGATCATATGTACTACCTCATTTGAAAACATTTGCTGTACACGAGATCGCATTTTAACGAATTCGTATGTTTTTACACCCGCATACATGCACGCGGCATTTTTATGCCAGCACGTATTTTAATAAATTATTCACCCTGAAGATGGACGTAGAGGCCGAAACATGTTGTAGCTGAAAATAAACTGTAGTTGTGATCAACAGGGTGTGTTTTTTTCTGGCTACCGTATCAATTAACTTCGCGGTGCACAGTAAAGTGATTGTGGTGCTGGTGTGAGTAATCGTAAATTTTGAAATTTCAACTTCTGGGACTACCCGGATGGTAACATACAGTAGTTCTCGAAGCAAGTTATGCTTTTGATGGAAAAATTGCTTATTGTTTTGCATTGTGCCAATCTTAGGTGTATGTGATACGGGGCTACACGAAATTTCGAAGAATTAGCTTCATTATATATACTGCAGTGGACAGTGTCCAACACAGTGCTATCAGCAGTGTCCAACATAATACTCTGGACAATGTCCAACACAGTACTATCAGCAGTGTCCAGCATAATACTATGGACGATCACAGAACTGTGGACCGTGTCCAGCACGATAGTTTGGGCAGTGGACAACACTACTTTCGGCCTTGTTCAACACAATGCTGTGGACAGTATCCAGCACAGTAGATTTGACAACGTCCATGACAGTACTAGAGGCCGCGGTGGCGCAGTTGGTTGAGGCACTGCCCTACAAACCGTAAGGTCGCGGGTTCGATTCTCGAAGGTGTCAGTGGATTTTTTCATCGGCATAATCCTTCCGGCCGCACTATGGCCCTGGGGTCGACTCAGCCTCTAACAGAAATGAGTACCAGGAATATTTCCTGGGGAGTAAACGCTGTCGGTGCGTATGGCTGACAAAATTGCCACCATCAAGTGCCGACTGGGCTAGAAATCTGGGAGCCTCAACCTCCTGGAACCCTAAGGGCCTGTCCAGGGCTGTAACGGGATTGCTTTAGCTTTACCTTTACCACCACAGTACTGTGAACTCTGTGCAAAACAATACTGTGGGCACAGAACACGTATAAAGAATTTAATTCGAATTTATTAGTGAGATTTTACACATTCCATGCTGGTATTTAGCAGATATAATGCACGTGATGGGGCTAGTGGTACGAAGAAGTACCGTCTGGAATTCATTCGAAATTCATCTCGCCTATTAGGTACTCTTGAGCACGTGCACACTAAGAATTTTTTACTTGGGGAGGGGGGTACTTTGAGTATGTATAGAGTTTGTGTTTGATGTTAAAAGTTATGGTATGTAAATCGTCGTATAACTATAACTGTAACATTACACTTTGCAACTGCATTTATATACATACAAATATAACTACGTGCCCCATGACTTACTCACCTAATTTAAATCACAAGGTCTAACCTTGGTTTTTTTTAACTTAATCTAAGTCAGCCCAAGTTTCTAATTTTATATTTTAAACTTTCGAATGTAAGAGTCGTCAGCAGATTTCACTGGCTGATTCTGGCTTAAGGGTACATCATGAAAAACGGTTGATATCATGTCTACAAAGTGTACAAATCTGTGATTTTTAAATTTCGATTTGAGGGGGGTGTGCAGTCCGGAAGCCCTTGCCCTGGGTGGGCCCCTGCTCATGACCGTGTATGTTCTGTGTTCAAGTTTTTGGATTCACCGTTACAAAATTGGCCACTGTCGCACAAACAGCCTTTGTTCCGGTTACATCTCGCTGCATCAGTAAGCCACTTGAATACCAGTCAGTTCCTTTATCCGCTGCACAGCTGCCCAATTGGCACTGGACTGCAAAGGGAAAATCAGGCATTCTTTGTGCGAGGTGGAAGAATGGAGCTTCTAATTCGCGTTTGTCCGTCCGTGATCGGTTCTTTTGTTGAAACTGTGTCGGGACGCAGTATATTGGCGGTGATATCAGATTTCTATCCTTCATTGATTCTGCGATCTTCATCCCTTCTTCCCTATGTCATCGTACGTGCATTTCTTTTTGGTGGTGAAAGGCCCGCAGCAGAGGCTTCTTGTGCAACCCTGTGATGAAGGTGACGATGATGATTATTATTTTTTGTCCTTTTCCTAGTAATGGAGCACCGGTGGAATGAAATTGATAGGGGAAAACCAAAGTACTCGGAAAAAAAACCTGTCCCAGTGTTACTTTGTCCACCAAAAATCCCACATGGACTGACCCGGGATCGAAACCGGGCGTCCGCGGTGGGAGGCCAGCGGCTAACCGCCTGAGCCATGGCACGGCCTTGCCGTATGTGCATTACTCTGTGATTCGAATCCGAGACTGGCAGCTTCTTGCAATTTAGTTTCGGCTTTTCTTCAAAATTACTATTTCGGGGTATTGAAAATCTCTTACAAGAGTCGTTGCCCGGTGCTGTGACCAAGAAGGTTGGTTTCGTCTTTCTTGTGGTATGAACACCACGCTTATATGGGTTTTTGTTGACAAATATGGAGCTTTCTGAGGCAAAAAAAGTGGAGATTTTTAGGTTTGTTGTTACCACTCGTGTAGGCACTGTGATTCTTTATTTGTTTGCCTTGTATAATAAACTGCTGTTTGTTATTCATCTGCCACTGCCGTTTGCGTTGTACTTGCCCTTCTTAACTCTTTCCCAGTTTGTATAGTGTGGGGCAAAAAGAAATTTAGACGCACGAAGCTAACATACATCACAAACTCACAACACTCAGTCCAACAAAATGCATTATATTTTTTCCCAGATATTTTATATTACAATATCACGTTGTACATTCCCACCTGTTTCGATCCCCTTATAGGATAATCATCAGGGAATTATTCCGCGATGAATATAACTTTGAAGATAAGAGTGTTTTGAAAAGAAAACGTAACGGGAACAATGGTTGGTACTGCAGTGAAACTAAGAAAGTATACTTAACTTTTAAAGCCTAGCGGTAACTTTACGTACCACCAGGTTTAACATTAAAAAATTCTACATGGTGCCCACATTGCGTTTATGTGTTTTGTACGGATCTCAGAACAAACAGCAACTTTTGCCTTATAAAACATTAAGAGACTGGTTTTTATAACCGAAGTGGACAGTGTTTACAGCGCGGTACGCACCGAGTCCTTATATAAAACAGATACGCTTCGTCTTTAAAGGGTTAAGAGATTTATGATTTATTCTGATTATAAATTTACATGTGCTTGTATAATTTCTAAAGGTTTAAACAATGTGATATAAAAGACAGTAATATTTCCGACTTATTTGCGCAGGTACCAACATTATCTCTGTACTGTAAGAAGGACAGAAAGTTTGAGCACACTGAGCTAGTGCGAACTAAGGCGAATTAGTGGTAGGATATTACAGTACGTAAAGTGTCCCAAAACGCATCTGATAACATTTGGGTGTTAATTTAGTGGATTATATTAAGTGAAAAATCTACATTAACACGCACCTGAGTATCATTATCTGCGCAATTACGTTCAGCGCTGAGGCAGTGAATTCGCCTTTGCTATGTGTGAACAGGCACGACTGGACAGGTTTCTTCATTCGACGTGTAAAGGTCAGGTGTTCATAACCTTGCTGAGGCATTCATGCTGTCTAATGCCAGTGAGTTTCTGCTGGTTTATGGAACAGCTGCTGTGTGAAGCATGTTTTGTTTTGTGATGAGGCCCACTTTACGTAAGTTCGGATAACGCACTGCCACAACAACCACGTCCCCCCCCCACCCCTCGCCACGTCACTCTCCCCGTTCCGTTGCAAGAAAATTCCAGCCTCAGTTTTCGGTGTGCGTGTAGTGTGGCATTATCGACAGCTAGCTAATTAGGCCATTTATTCTCGCAAAGCAAACAACAGGCATTTATTTTATACAGTGCAAGCTACCATTTCATTTGGAACACTTTCCTGTCCAGGTCAAATTAAACAAGTGGTTGTAACAGAGCGCTGTTTTACATTTTGGTGGGCACATGGCAGAATACGTGAATCGATGCTATGGAAATTTTTATATTGGTCGTGGAGATCGGAGTTCCTGGCCATCCCGTTCACCTGACCTAAAACCCCCTTGACTTCTGCTTTAAAAATATAAAGGAGTTTGTCTAACTAAGTCCATGGAGCAGAGGCCTTCTTGAGAAGATAACAGTTTCTCAGCTAGTCAAAAAATTCCCCGCATTTAATGGAACCCGGGGGTTCATTACATCATTCACAAGAGCCCGCGACCTGTCCCTATCCTGAGCCAGCTCAATCCAGTCCATGCCCCCATCCCAGTGCTTGAAGATACATTTTAATATTATTCTCCATCAACGCCTGGGTCTCCCAAGTGGTCGCCTTCCCTCAGGTCTCCCCACCAAAATCCTGTATGCACCTCTCTTTTCCCCCATACGTACTACATGCTCCGCCCATCTCATTCTTCTAGATTTGATTACCCGAATAATATTTGGTGATGAGTACAGGTCGTTAAGTTCCTAGTTATGTAGTCTTCTCCACTCCCCTGTCTCCTCGTCCCCCTTAGGCCCAAATATCCTCCTCAGCACCCTATTCTCGGACACCCTCAGTCTTTGTTCCTCCCTCAGTGTGACAGACCAAGTTTCACACCCATACAAAACAACAGGTAGAATTATATTTATGTGTACCCTAACCTTTGAGTTTTTGGATAGCAACCTGGAACACAAAAGAAAAGGATTTTGTCTACCAGGAAAAATTGGCGATATGACGTGAAATGCTACGGCACGTGATGCACGGTGACCCTCGGCTACAGAGCGATCACGGAGCCATTCAGAAACAGAAGGCATTATTTTAACCCTTTAAAGACGAAGCATATCTGTTTTATATAAGGACTCAGTGCGTACCGAGCTGTAAACACTCTCCACTTCGGTTATAAGAACCAGTCTCTTAATGTTTTATAAGGCAAAAGTTGCTGTTTGTTCTGAGATCCGTACAAAACACATAAACGCAATGTGGGCACCACGTAGAATTTTTTAATGTTAAACCTGGTCGTATGTAAAGTTACCGCTAGGCTTTAAAAGGTTAAAATGAGCTCAATTTTGTGTAGCCTCTACACGAGGTCTTTCGTAACAGCAAGCCTCTGCAGTGTGCATTTTGTAACGTCCAACGAACAACATGCACAATACTATTCCCTAGATATTTATGTTACATTATCACATTAACATTCCTACATGTTTCGATCCACAAGGAATCATCATCAGGGAATCAAAGGAAAGCAACACCACATAAAACCAAAGTAGCCGTGTTTATACACAGTCACATAGTTAAAATGTAGACAGCTTTTTGCAGAGTAGCTGTATAAGTGTGCTGTGCAAAGAACTGTACACATTTTAATCATTTAACTCATGTGTACTGTGCACAACAGTTGCTACTTTACTTTTATGCAGTACTGCGTTGGTTGATTCCCTGAAGATGGTCCTTTGTGAGTCGAAACGTGTAAGAATATTCAGTGTGATATTATAATATAAATATCTAAGGAACAGTATTGTGCATTTTGTTGGTCTGGGTGTTTGCGAATTGGTTACTAACAGTGCAGGGAATGAGCAGTGAAAGATACGTAGTTTTTCTCACAACGTGTTTTATACGTGAATAGACAAGTAACTAAGACCCTTGAAAGATAAGAAGTTTTCTGCGTGCAGGTTACCAAGATATTTTGAACATGAAACTACTTCGGCTAATTTACACCTATTGAATTGAAACCTACTGTAAAGTCTGAATAGGCACACAATTGTCTGATGCGTTTCCAGTTCAGAATTATCTCAATTAATTTCTAGCTTTGAATTTAAACTTGCCATTAGGAAGAACCAAGAAAACATGGAGCAGTGCAGCTTGAATGGAACACATCAGTTTCTGGGCAACGCTGATGATTTTATTTCGTTTCCTAAAGCATAAATACTAAAAGGAATAACATGAAGCTTCAATAGTCGCTACTAACGATGGGGGTGTAGAAGTAAATGATGAGAATACTAACAGCGTGTTCATTTCTCCTCAGCTTAATGCAGGACAAGGTCACAAGAAAAAGGTGGCTAATAAGTGCTTTAAATATGCGACACATTTCTCACCGACGATTAAAACTCTATGCAGAAAGGGGGTATTTGCTCCTATTGTCTTAGGGAAATTCTCGTTTTCCCGTTTGCTTTGATTAAAGCAGAGGGAACTTTAATTTTGCCTGTTGGCCTTTCATATTAAGTAAGTAACATAAAATGGAGTGGTTCGTGAATAGGGTGCTGAGAGAGGTGTTTGGGGATAAGGGAGATGAAGTGACAGGACAATGGAAATAATTTGTAATGCGGAACTTGTTTTGTAGTCCTTACCGCTTCTACCTACTCACAGTAGTTTTCAAGGTTTTTTTGTTTTTCACTTGATCACACTCAGATACACACCACAGTCGGGAGGACTCCTCTGGACGAGGGATCGGCCTGTCTTAGAGACCTCTACCTGACAACACAAGCACTCAAAAGAGACAAATATCCATGCCCCAGGTGGGATTCGAACCCAAGATCCCAGCAAGCGCTCGGCCGCAGACCCACGCCTTAGACCGCGCGGCCACTGGAATCGGCAGAACTTAAAGATTTGTACTCCTCACCAGATGCATATTGTTACTGTGATCAAGTGAGGAGCATGAGATGGGCGGAGCGTGTGGGGGAAGTTGAAGAGAAATGCGTGCGAAGTCATGGTAGGAAAACCTGAAACATGGTGCCTGACTGGAAGATCTAGGCATTAATGGAAGACTGAAAATGGTTCTTAACCTTTCAAAGCCTAGCGGTAACTTCACATACCTCCACGTGGTGCCCACATTGCGTTTATGTGTTTTGTACGGATCTCAGAACAAACAGCAACTTTTGCCTTATAAAACATTAAGAGACTGGTTTTTATAACCGAAGTGGAGAGTGTTTACAGCGCGGTACGCAGTGAGTCCTTATATAAAACAGATACGCTTCGTCTTTAAAGGGTTAAAGGATAAGTCGCCAGCATAAGGTAGTCTCTGAAGTGACTAGGCTACGGGCTGCACGATTGAGGTACATGGCTGGATACACGCCAGGACAAGAGACGTTTACTTCTTGAAACTTCCCATACCGGCGCACCTCTCTCCCATTTCATGTACACCTGTGGCCTCTTGGTAGGAGTGGAAGCAGCGTGGGGGTGGGGGTGGGGGTGCTGTCCACACAACTGCTGCCGTTGTCAAGGTTAGGAATTGGAACAACTGATCCTCAATTTCGCCCACGTGCCCTCCTGAAGTGCTAAGGGACAGTATTGCTTTAACTGTGGAGATACGAATACAAACTTACCTGAGATCTTGAGCTACAAACACGTGTATAGGTTCTGCGTAAACCAGTTTCTTGTCAGTACGTTAGAAATATGAGAACGGTGTGAAAACTTGCAATTATTCATAAATAAAGCGTAGTGGGAGAGTGTACGATATGACATTTGGCATAGAAATGTATCACTGAATTGTGAGGTACCTCAGTTTGCACTAGCCGCGCTAATCACGTCATAGGGAACGAAGTATTTAAAGGAACGATTTTTTAATATCAACCAACAAATACGTTTAAATTATCACAGATGAATTCAAATTGTCACAAAACCCTTTAAAGACGAAACGTATCTGTTTTATATAAGGACTCAGCTCGTACCGCGCTGTAAACACTCTCCACTTCGGTTATAAAAACCAGTCTCTTAATGTTTTGTAAGGCAAAAGTTGCTGTTTGTTCTGAGACCCGTACAAAACACATAAACGCAATGTGGGCACCACGTAGAATTTTTTAACCCTTTAAAGACGAAGCTTGTCTGTTTTATATGAGGACTCAGTGCGTACCGCGCTGTAAACGCTCTCCACTTCGGTTATAAAAACCAGTCTCTTAATGTTTTATAAGACAAAAGTTGCTGTTTGTTCTGAGATCCGTACAAAACACATAAACGCAATGTGGGCACCACGTAGCAATTAAAAAAAACACATCGCGCTGCAACATGTTTCGGAACTCATTGGTCTATCGTCAGGGAAAACATTAATTGTTGTTGTATAAAACAATAATGTTTTGGTACAATTTTACATGTAGAAGAACTGCTGGTAATTTTTCGGTAGTGAGCTGTTAAACAGTAGACAAGAGCAGGGTTTGGGTGATTCACGTTTGAATATATTATTGTGAATTTATGCTAATTTAAGTCCATGTGTTGGTTGATATTAAAAACAATCTAAATATAGCTGCAGGGAATGGAAAATATACAATATTTGAAGCAACATTTGCATCATAAATTCTTTCCAAAATCGTTATTAATTATACGTGTCGATGTATACGGATTTAACTTGATTTCTTTCATATGTGGCCCCTCTTCTTTATGTACTGTTTGTAAGGACGGGAATTTCTGTCAGGTTTGTGGGTTCGCCCTTATGCAAGAGAAGCTTGTTCGCAAGCTAACAGTCCTGGTAAAGGAGTCTCGCTTGAGTGTGGAACATGGCGCACGATCGCTCTTAGTTATGTTCTGGATGTTGGTTTGTCTTAGAATTTTGGAGGGGACTTTCTAACATCAACCGACGTCTCTCCACGTTAATGCGAAGTGGTACAGAGGTAAGTGTTGTCCCTGTAGAAGACACGAAAACATATGAGGGAGTCCGTTTATAGCTCCGGTTGTCTTAACCTCCCTACTAGTTGGAGGTTATTGGTAAGCTTCACGAACCTTCTTCTTCACCCAGGGGAAGGCGACCCCGTTGGCCTTTGAATAGGGAGCTGAGTGGTCCCCAGGAACGGTTTAAACGCCTTGGAGATGAGAAACATTTTTTTATCTTGTCGGGAAGAGAACCAGGATCCCTCGCGCGGACAGTCAGTAGCCTAGTCAATGCGGCACCGAAATAGCGTATTTAATTCTGCTTACTGCCGATCCCAGTGTTCGCGCGGTGTAAGGTGTGGGTCTGCGGCCGTTCGCGTGCTGGAATTGTGGGATCAAATCCCGCCGGGGACATGGATGTTTGTCTCTTGTGAGTGTTGTGTTTTGTCGTTAGAGGTCTCTGTGTCGGGTTGATCACTCGTCCAGAGCAGTCCTGCCGACTGTGGTGTGTCTGAGTGTGATCGTGAAGCCTCGAGAGTGAGGGGGCCTTAGCCAACTACGGGCTGTTGCGCCATTGGGGTGGGGGGGGATACTGCTTGTTACGACATTCCAACTGACAGGCCACTGCCACTCTTTATCATCACTACAACCACTAGAAAAATTGTCAGCTTCGGCCGGAGTTAAACGACCGTGTAAGCAGGTTGTGGCCGTAAGTGCTGTGCTCGGGAACTATACCCTTAGGGCGCTTTTCCACGAACGTGCTTGTGGCGCCACAAACAGGAGCGCGATTTAACGGACCATTGGTTCTTATGGGCGTGTTTCCACGTAGAAGCGCTTCAGAAGCTGAAGCGCTACAAACGGTATCAATCGCTTGTCGCCGCTACCAGGAGCGCCACAACTCTAAAGCGCGACACCTAGGGGTACATTGTCGCTTACGGCGCCGTTTCCACGAGTGTGGTCAGCCGCGCTGCTCCAGTCAACACGAGTAGTCTGCTGTTCATTCTGAGGGTGTTTAATGGATCATAACTTTGGTACAGAAATTTTTATTCCGGCAATTGAAGCCCGTCCAGCTATATGGGTCTCCAGGGCTGCATCGTACAGTGATAGGGTGGAAAAGACACGGTACTGGGAAAGTCTGTGTTCAAGAATATTTCCAGATTTTGAGACGAAAACATTGGCGGAAAGAAATGAACTGGGTGAGGAATAAATGTGTTATTTACTGTTTTACATGATATAAATTATTATTTAAGATAAGTAAATTAAATATTCAATAAGAAGAAGTCTCACACACAGCTTTACATGACAAGCTCCGTCAGTCGGTAGGAATACACGTTAAAGGAAGCCCGAACATGCGCTGGTCACGCCAGTTCCTCTACACTTCATCATATTGCCAGAGTATTTCACCTTCACTGCTCACAAAATAATTCGCGAAGTGATCTCAAACATAATTCGCAGTTCGGCCTGCCGGTTGAGGCAGTGAACTGGGTGTGTCCACCGGGCATTCTTCACACGAAGTGTGGTCAGAATTGTAGCCATCTTTTTCACGAACGAAATATGAAACGCGCAACAAACCCTGACTGTATCCTCTGCAAAGTCAATGGACACATTTCGAGGCCTGTGCAAAATTCACCTCTTATTAGGTACTATACCGAATCTGCGCTCGATAAATCGCCTTGCTTGGAATGGGCGGTCGTTGAAGATTCTTTTCTTTTTCGACAAATCTTTCCTCCGTATGGCTGTAGCAGGTTCGTCGATAACCCAAATGCTTCACGTCCGACGAATACGTAGGGAAGGGATGGGCCGCAAGTGCTGTCCAATGGCTTTCCTGGAGGAATATTCAGAGCATTTCCCTGAATTCTTTTACTCAGTGCCGAGTTCTTGAAAAAGCTTGAATCTGAACGCTTCTCGTATGACCCGACTTCTACAAATGTGAAACGATATTTGGAATCAGCAACGGTCAACAAAACTGTGGAAACCCATTATTTATAATTGTAAAACAAACAGCCGCTGTTCACTTTATTTATTATACAGACGTACTGCCATCTACAGCTCCTAGACAGTTCGGAAAATTAGCGCACGATTGAAAATTATCAGATATTTTCTTCCACTCTTCTTCCGATGTTAGAGGCAGTCACACATTTGCAAGTTTTCTCTACAGTGTTTGGCAGACATGTCTTATTATTCTCGCAACTGACGTCACACCCAGTCAATATAAATAGCACAGATCAGTAAATGTACGTACATCCAGTCGCCAGATACCTGAAACAAGCAAATGCTTTCTCCTGGCTGTATTGAATTGCGCGCTTTTCTTAAATATTTCCTCTTTCGTTGAAAAAAGCCTTGTTTCACCAATCACTACCGACTGCACCGGTAGAATGGGTAGCACTGGTATTGGTGTTCAAGAGTTTGCGGCCTCAGCTCAGCTCCAGGTACCGGCAGTTCCGCTATCCCTCAGTCTCTCAAGGGAAACACCAGTGCAGTACCTTCACTTGTCAGTCCATTAATACTACTACTACCACCACCACCACCACCACTAATATTATCATCATTATTCCTTTCCAGATTAATTACTCGCCGACTTTCCCATTATTCGCCACTATGTATAACATTAGCAAAGGCACACGAAGTTAAACAAACCACCGATAACTGCAACAGTAACACATTTACCAGCAGAATACAAACGCTTTAAAAGGTAAGCCAATGTAAACAGATTAACTGAACTTACCGCAAGGCTACAGCCAGCCGCGCTTCTGGAGGAACACAGCTTCTCACGTTTGTGTCTGATCCCGAAATAGCATTTCTGATACGCTGGAGCAGTTCGTCGAAGGCGACGACTGACATACGGAAATAGTTAAAAAATTCACTTCCATCATTTCTTAGGTCGTTAAAGGCAGTGTAAAACATGCCACGATCCTGTATTGAATTGAGCAGGGCCCTTTTCCACGAGCATGTTTGTGGCGCCATAGATAGGAGCGCGACAAAACGCGGACCATTTTCCACGAGCGTGTTTGTGGCGCCACAGATAGGAGCGCGACAAAACGCGGACTATTGTCCACGAGCGTGTTTGTGGCGCTTCAGCAACCTCAGTACCAGCACTCGTTCCCTAGTTCAGTTCCAGTTTAGAAATGGATTTCGGAGGGGAAGTTGCCATTCTTGTGTTACTGCACAAGAAGGTAAAGAAAAATAAAAGGAAGCGTAAATTCTGGCTACATCCCCTACTCAATTCAAGACAAGAACGTGGCATTAATTAATTAATTAATTCATTCATTCCTTCATTCATTCAATAGCCTGTCTTCCGAAAGGTCCACAGCATCTTCCAAAGCGAGTTCTCCATAGAGTGCGATCCAGTGCTTGCTCTTTCAATTTCCAGTATCCTCTCTTTTCCTTAAGGTCACCCAGTAGCTGCTTACATCTTCCTCCTCGTCTTCCTGTCGTTTGTAACCTACCCCCTCTCTTTCCTTCAGTCACGTGTTTCAGAAGGCAGTTCCTACGCAAGATGTGACAAATCCAGTTAGCCTTTCTTCCTTCTTTATGCAGGATATTCCTCTCCTCCTTGACTCTGTGTAATACTTCTTCATTTCTCACACGATCGGTCCAACTGATCTTCTCCAGCCTTCTCCAGCAACACATTTAAATCTTCCCAGGTAATTCTGACCTGCTTTCCGAATCATTGCTTTGAAGTTGACCGCAATTGAAATCCTTACTAACTCTCCGTTTAATCTGCCTCTTTAAACTTCTATAGCTGAACTGAATTACTAACGAACCTATCAACTATGCACCCAGTATGAGTGATACAGTGTTTTGAAATCAACCCAGAACACCAACCAAAACCGCAGGTTTAATCTACGTACATGATTGCATGTTAATGGCTGTCTGATGCCATGGTGTGGGGTGTGCAGGGCTGTTTGTGTGTATGACTGGTGAAGTATCCGCTGCCTTGTAGTTCGCAAATTCTGTACTCTGCTTCCTTCTGAAAGTTACTTTCTAAATGATTGTGATCGACGGGTGAGTGAACCGTACCAGCCAAGTGCCTTGTAGTCTGTTGCTGCCGTTTACAGCAGACTTCCTGACTAATTGCTGGTGGTTTCTGTTACAACGGGTCTGGAAATTAACGACAGGACCCCAAATCATTTACAGACATCCCATTAGCGATATGAAAGCTTGTTTTGTTTGTCTTGAGTTTCTCAAATTGGTTTTTCCTCTTCCGCTGTATGGCGTCGCGTGTATTTTAACCTATACAGTAATCTAGACGACGTCATATTTTTTTGTGTGTTTAGTTTTCGTGACTTCTTCCACAAATAGCAAGGATGTGTTACGAGTAATTGAATGTGCCAACAATATAAGGTGCGTCCAACTGGGTCGCTGCTTCGCCTTTCGCAGTGGTTTCTTACTCATGGGCGAATTACTGTACATTGCGGTGTAGTTCAGCCACTTATGGGCGGTCGCGCCTGCGCGTTACTGCAAAAAGTGCCGCACCTGTCTGTGTGTTTCAGTTGGTTGCTGCATAGATGTCACAAGATACGGATTGTAATTTGGCTGTACTTTTCACAGCTTTAGAACTAAAGGTTGTTTTCGCTTTTTAGGTGATTCCGCAAATTTGCCAGAAGCGGTTGTTAACTTCGTCATGTCTGCCTGTCTGTCTGTCCGCCCGCCGCCCGCCCGCCCGCCCGTGTGTCTGTCCGTCCGCATGGAACAACTCGGGTCCCACTGGACGAATTTTCATGAAAAATGATATCTGAATATTTTTCGAAAACTGCCGAGAAAATTAAAGTATCATTAAAATCTGAAAAGAATAGCGGGTAGTTTGCATGAAGACCTATGTACATTTATGATAATATTGCCCACTTCTTCTCAGAATGAGAAATGTTTCGGACAAAAATTTTAGAGAAACTCAAAACACACATTTTATGTTCAGTGACTCCCCCCCCCCCCCCCCGAAAATCGTCCCGTTTATGAGATAATGTGGAAAAGTATGTTACAGACAGGCCACGGATGACAATATAATACGTCACAGAAAAGATGCGCTTTGCATGCTGGATAACTAAGGCTACAGGCACACACTCAGAATATGTAATACGTATTGCAGTTCCTTGGGAACAATGGTTACGCGAACGCCTTCAGTGTTACGTTATATGGACCGTGCGTGTCTTGTTAAATTATGTCTTGAAAGGGTAATGCACGTGCCGAAAAGAGCCTGAAGTTAGAAGGAAAAGGAAATTAGAGGTGTTGGATGTGTATGACACGGAAATTCGTATTAACCCTGACATTCGGACGCCATGATGGTGTCAACAAAGCGTAGATGCTTTGCACCAAGATAGGAAGACAAGACCAGGTGAAGAGTTAAGACAAGTGTTCCATGGAGTACGAAAGTTTCCTGTGTAAATCATCATTACTGATTGCTCAGTAAGAGAGACAGGATAGTAACTGCATGGCTGGAAGGTGCGGTACAGGAAGGGTCGCCCTTCAATGTTGCACTGGTAAGGTGGAAGGCCATTAGATTATATAAGAACTGTACGTACTCAGAACCAGGGGGTGAGGGGATGAACGGTTTCCATGCCAGTAAAGGGTGGTCTGGAAATTGTAATGAGCAGATAAAGCTACACGACGTGGAGGGAACAGACGAGTCATCATCTACTGGGTGACCACTCAGTAGCTAGAATCTTGTTTTTTAATATCAACGAACGATTGCAATTGAGTTATCACAAATTTATAATAATATATTTAAGAAACTCATCACACTCCCACATGTTTCGGACCTCGTTGGTCCGTCATAAGGGAGCACATGTCATTGCGTGAAACAATAATATTTGGTCTAATTGTACGTGTATAAAAACTGCAGGTAACAAGCAGTTTTTATACACGTACAGTTAGACCAAATATTATTGTTTCATGCAATGACTGATGTGTTCTCTGATGATGCACCAACGGGGTCCGAAACATGTGGGAGTGTGATGAGTTCTTTAACCTTTTAAAGCCTAGCGGTAACTTTACGTACCAACAGGTTTAACATTAAAAAATCCTACGTGGTGCCCACATTGCGTTTATGTGTTTTGTACGGATCTCAGAACAAACAGCAACTTTTCCCTTATAAAACATTAACAGACTGGTTTTTATAACCAAAGTGGAGAGTGTTTACAGCGCGGTACGCACTGAGTCCTTATATAAAACAGGTACGCTTCGTCTTTAAAGGGTTAAGAGATTGGTTTTTGTAACCGAAGTGGAGAGTGTTTACATTGCGGTACGCCCTGAGTCCTTATAGAAAACAGATACCCTTCGTCTTTAAAGGGTTAATATATTATGTGAATTTGTGACAATTTGAGTGCACTTATTGTTTGATAAAAAAAAAGAACTGTAATTACACGGAATGGGAAATATAAAAATATATAAAATATAGTTAGAATCTATCAAGAAAGGACTGCTTACCGCAGGAAGTTTGTAACCTTTATGAGAGAGGTGTGAAATGTACGCAGAAGATGAAGACTGTCGTGTAGCAGAGAAGGAAGTGTGTAAGAACACGTAGAAGCAGGCGAAGATATCGAAGATTGAGATCTTCGCGCTTCTGGGGTATAACGCAGTGTCGAGTGGTGATCCTTTACCGACGTTTCGGCGCAACGTATCAGTCCCATCTTCAAGGGTCAGGAAGTCCAAAAAGGAGACTACTCTTCTTGGGATTCTTGACCCTTGAAGATGGGACCGATACGTTGTCCCGAAACGTCGGTAAAGGATTACCACTCGACGCTGCGTTATACCCCAGAAGAGCGCAGATCTCATCAGCATCGCGGCGGAAGCCTGAAGTCACGGATATCGAAGATTATTTATGTCTTCACAAAGTCTTAATCTACCCATACGTCAGGCATTCCGTGTTATTTGGACACCCCCCCCTCGGGCGTAAAAAAATTTGCAGTCTGGAATATGGACATTATAAAAAAAAGACAACATGATTTCTCTTGTTTTTTGTCACATTTCGTCTGTTTTTGTTTCTCCTATCCCGATTTGACCAGTGAATATTATTTGGTGACATGTGGAGTCTTTTTCCATTTAAAAGTTTCCGAAAGATGCCTGACGTATTTTAAACACGCTAAGGAGGATAAGAAAGAGTGACGTTTCGCAGAAGTCGTGCTTGTAAAAGGTGGTGCTTGGAAGTCGGTTTAGATAAAGATCTGTTTAACGTATTTACGACACTGGCTGCCCGTAATTTATGCACACAAAAAGGGAAATTACAATTCGCGGATTATTATGAAACATCAATTAGAAGACAGTGTTCTAAATTTTGATTAGTGTTTTCAAGGTGCTAGGATATAGATCAAATCAAATCAATTTTCGAATGGGCTTTTTTATATATTTTGATAATCAATTCAGGGCTTGATAGAGGCATACGAGTAGAGTACATTGTGCAAACGGCCTTGGCTTTCTATTTGAGGTTGTAACGCTTTGTGTAGCCGATCCCAGTGGCCGCGCGGTCTAAGGCGCAGATCTGCGGCCGAGCGCTTGCTGGGATTGTAGGTTCGAATCCCACCGAGGGCGTGGATTTTTTTTCTCTTGTACAGTGTTTGTGTTGTCAGGTAGAGGTCTCTGCGACGGGCCGATCCCTCGTCAAGGGGAGCCCTACCGACTGTGGTGTGTGTCTGAGTGTGATCAAGTGAAAGTAAACAACCTCTGTACCTGCTGTGAACAGGTAGGTAGAAGAAAGAAGGACTGCGTTTACGTTTACGTGTTCAAGGTGTTAGGATATAGATCAAATCAACTTTTGAATGGGCTTTTTTTCGATTTTTGATAACCAATTCTATGCTTGATAGAGGCATACGAATAGAGTATATTGTGCAAACGGCCTTCCCTTTCTATTTGAGGTTGTAATGCTTTGTGTATAATTATTTTGTATGGAACACAAAAACAAAAAATGAAGAGCCGGTTTACAAATAAGCTGATGTTTTGACGTGCCAATATTTGGAAACGGACCACTTTTTGTGCTCACGGCAATAGCACAGTACTTGATATACACGTGTTTCAACCCTTTAAAGACGAAGTCAATCTGTTTTATATAAGGACCCAGTGCGTACCGCGCTGTAAACACTCTCCACTTCGGTTATAAAAACCAGTCTCTTAATGTTTTATAAGGCAAAAGTTACTGTTTGTTCTGAGATCCGTACAAAACACATAATCGCAATGTGGGCACCACGTAGAATTTTTTAATGTTAAACCTGGTGGTACGTAAAGTTACCGCTAGGCTTTAAAAGGTTAATCAAAAGCTGAGAACAAAGTCCAGTGAAGTGCCCATGATTTTCTTATCCTTCGTAAAGATTAATAGTGTGTGGCTTGGTAGGTAGGTGTGTTGTTTATCTACGCTCCCTGGTGGGGAGCGTAGATATATCAAGGACTTGACAGGAAATTGAAAACCGTTTGAATTACAGCGCCGGATGTTGTGTTGGTCAAAACCAGTCTCTGTTTCTTTGAAAGTTGAGCTAGCAAGAAATAGACGAGTTTATTGCACTTATAAAAGGTGTACGGGTATCTTTTTCGTTACCACATGTCCGTCTTCCCGGGAAACGCCGTCAGCTGTCTCGCGTCTTTAGGTGAAATTTGAGTTTCCGTTCTCCGACACTAGGGTTGTTATTGCAGTCTTTCATCTGCGTTATACGCCGGGAAGCTGATACTGGAATATCCTGCAGAGGAAATACGTAGAAATGAAAGCCAGCTGTGTTTCGCATGAAATGTTAATAAGACGAAAGTGGCGGTACTAGCGTCATATAAAGCAAAGCTCAAACACGTTTCAGGTTGCAGTTTCGTGCTCGTATGCTTACAATACCGAATGGTTGTAACAACACAGATGTCTCGCAGTGTTCAGCCACTTGCTCTGATGGCGTAGGAGTTAAGCGAAAAAGTTGATGGCTGCTGTGTCAAGCCCCTGAAGACTATAGCATGTTTCCATGTAATCAGTGTAACAGACATCGTTTTTGAGTAACTAAACGTAGTGAATTTTCGACTGCTTGTACATGAAATCTGGAATATTATAAGATAAACTACTCTTTGCGAGATTTGAGCCTTCCGCATCGTTATAAATGAGGTCTTCAATCTTCTGGAATTTTACGCAACGTAAATTGGTATTTTGTTACCGACGTTTCGGGACAACTTAACGGTCGCGCCTTGAAGGGTCTAGCTGTCAAAGAAGAATCGTCTTGGTCTGCGTGACTTTTGAAGATGGGACCAATAGTTTGTCCCGAAACGTCGACAATAAGCTACCAGTGTACTCTGCGAAAAAATCCCAGAAAAGCGAAGATCTTAAAGTATTTTTTCATTAAAGTTTATAGTCTGTCTTATTTTTTTCTTTCTTTCTTTCTTTCTTTCTTTCTTTCTTTCTTTCTTTCTTTTTTCTTTCTTTCTTTCTTTCTAAATCATTTTTCATTTCACTAGGTTTCGAATAAAGCAGTCTGTTGGGTTTTCATATTTTTTTTAAATATACCGATAAATTTCAGTAGAGGTTTTGAATGCAAGACTTCATCAGAGTCTATTTTTCCATTCTAATTTATTCGCGGAGAGAGGCAAACAGACCGTAGACGCTTGTGCTTGTTCGAGAAAGGGCAGTGAAGAATGCAGGGAACAGCAGCTGTGTACACAGAGTATTTTAATTGCATGATTATGGTTGGTTGGAAAGTTGTGGTTAGAAGCTGCATGTTACGCTGTGCCACGATTGAAGCAGGCAGTTGTCGGCTTCTCAACCCGTAGACACGGGGTCCATCCCAGGGCAATTTACGGAGGATTTGTGGTGGTTTCTGTCCGACTACTTGGGTTCCTGTGTTGATTATCATTCCAGCTGGTCTCCTTGTTCTTTTTGTTATCTGCCATCGACGCTATACTCTCCCAGTCAGGGGTCTTAAACAGGAGTCCCGCAAGCCGCTTGCGGTCCGCCTTTTCATTTTACATGCCGTTCACTCTTGTTCCAGTTACAGAATATGGTCTACCTTAATGTCGACGAATTTTTTAAATTTAATCCATTAACATGTATCGGCGTGGGCCGGGATAGCTCAGTCGGTATAGCGACTCGCTACGGGCTGGACGGTCCGGGGATCGAATCCCGGTGGAGGCGACATTTTCCGCAGCCGTCCAGACCGGTCCTGGGGCCCATCCAGCCTGCTGTACAATAAGTACTGGGTCTCTTTCCCGGGGGTAAAGGGGCCGGGGCGTGGGGCTAGCCAACCCATCCCCTCCTCGTGCCGAGGCTCGCGAACAGGTAGAGCTATACCTCTACTCCCCCTCTTGGGTCCTCAGGGCCTGTTATAGGGTGAACTTTTACCTTTACGCATATCGGCCCAATGTCGAGTTAAACTCGACATCGCTTACCATTGTACCAGGCTCAATGTCGATTTCAAATCAACATATTATTGTAGAGTGTTTTATGTTGATTTTCCCTTACGTATTCCTGTAGCGGCTGCTTTTGAACGTCGAAGACTAGGAACTTTATGGAAAAGTACTTTGGATCAGAATGCTGGAATGCATAAGATTAACTTGGACTGCAAACGGGTTACAAATGTTTTTGTTTATCACGGGCCAGAGAGGTCCAAATGTATTTGATGCCTGTGGATGGTGATGCATTCATGCGTCAGAAAAAATATAACAACGCAATAGAATTAACATTCAGTACTTTCGATATATTTCTGTATTTTACTATTGAAATAACAAAGCAGTCGTAATTGCTGTTCTGCTTTTAAGCAAAATACCTTAAGTTCCTTATTTCTAAAAATAACCTGCGCCTAATCTTCAATTTCCAAGTTATCTGTTTGGTCCGTGTATGTTTTGAGCTTCAGCGCCCCCAGCAGCTGCGCAATAAATAAACCACACTCAACGCAACCATTATTTGAATGCAAATTTACGATTGTTTTTTCATCACCATGGGATTTTACGATGGGAACAGCTGAGAATGCCTTGGTGGGGGGTGGTACATAAATATTTTGAATTACTGACGCGCGTTACAAATTAGTACTTGCATTAAAACCTTACCTGTAGTTCTTGTACGTAGAGTTCCAGTGCCGCAGTTGGTTAAGGCACTGCGCTACAAACCGGCAGGTCGCGGGTTCGATTCCCGATGGTGCCATTGGAATTTTTCATTGACATAATCCTTCCGGCCGCACTATGGTCCTGGAGTCGACTCAGCCTCTAACAGAAATGAGTACCAGGAATACTTCCTGCTGGGGTAAAGGCGGCCGGTGCGTAGGGCTGACAACCTTACCACCTTCATGTGCTGATTGTCTTGAAATCTGGGAGCCTCAAACTCCTGGAAACCTCAGGGCCTGTCCAGGCCTGTAATGGGACTGCTTTGCCTTTTAGTCTGCCACCACTCAGGTATTTACGCAAGGGAAATAATCAGCCATACCTTAAATTCCGTTTGCCAACGCCGAATAAGGCGTTTTATTACTATTTTTACTTCAAATTGTGAAGGTCCCCAATTCAAATCTCGCCCCAAAGTCTGGATATTCTGAAGGAGACTTTTCGTTGGGTTTCTCAAAGTAAATTCTGGTATAGGGCCCAAAATTTGGCCGCTGCCACCTCTAGCGACATTTTTTTCCAAATTATTATTTATTCTTTATCCTCTGATTCGACACTATGCAGACTGAGCTAATTACAGCTTCGCTAAATAAGCCATACGTAAATAAAGAAAATAACTTTTAAAATATTCGCTCTTTATCAGTTTTAGTAGCTATACCCGCCACAGTGTGGCAGCACGACACAAGTAAAGAACAATATAGGCAGTGTACGTATCACTTAACATTGAGGTGCGTTCGCGTAACCGCTGTTGCCGTTGGAAAGCAATAAGTGTTACATATTCTGAGTGTGTGTCTGTAGCCTTAATTATCCAGCATGCAAAGCGCGTGCACCGTATTATATTGTCATTGGTGGCCTGTCTGGCTGTACCACATTTTGCCACATTATCTCACAAACGGCACGATTTTCGGAAAAAAGTTATTGAACGTAAAATGTGTATTTTGATTTTCTCTATAACTTTTATCTGAAAGATTTCTCATTCTAAGAAATATTTCAACGATATATTACCATAAATGTACATAGGTGTTCATGTAAATTACCCTGTATTCTTGTCCAATTTTAATGAAACTTGAATTTTCTCGACAGACTTTCGAAAAATACATACCAACCTTCATGAAAATGTGTTCTGTGGGAGCCGAGTTGTTCCATGCGGACGGACGGACGGACGGATGGACGGATAGACACACATGAACTTTGTGAAGGCGCCAAATATATCAGAGGTGTTTGTCACTGAGATTAGGCATGTAATACATATATGCATATTAATCTTTTAAAGCTTAGGAGTAACTTTACATACGACCAGGTTTAACATTAAAAAATTCTGCGTGGTGCCCACATTGTGTTTATGTGTTTTGTACGGATCTCAGAACAAACAGCAACTTTTGCCTTATAAAACATTAAGAGATTGGTTTTTATAACCGAAGTGGAGAGTGTTTACAGCGCGGTACGCACTGAGTCCTTATATAAAACAGATACGCTTCGTCTTTAAACGGTTAAGTAGTAATTATTAGACTACACTGTTTTCATTAGTAGAACTGCACGCGGAGTGAATGGAAATAAATGTCAGTGCTGTAAACAAAGTAGCAAAGGATGCAGTTGCAGTATGTTTGTGCTCGAAATGTGGGTTTACCTTTCTACTTTTTAGACAACTGATCTACCGAGATGATGGTGATTGTGGTGGTGGTGGTGGTGGTGATGATGATGATTATGATCATCATCATCATCATCACGAACATAAAGAAATGTACGACACCTGGGTTCTTGTGTGAGAACTCAATCTTGAAGAAGCTGTTGGTCTCCCCATCTTGTTTTTGGTCGATCTATGCCGCGTTTGCCTTTTGTATACTGAGATATTTACTGTATTTTTTGACCCAAGTTCGAAGACGCTTACATATACAAGTTTTATTACCAACCACTGCACGCAACATTTTTCTACATGTTTCGGTTACATGTCGTAGCAATCAACAGAGAGCCACATTGCACAGACATGCGCAGAGTACAGTACGTCAATGAATGGTAATATACAGGCATACACAAAAGAATGGTGCGGTTTCAAAAGTTAACAAGAAATTTATTTATCACCGTACACGGGCACAACGTACACCGTCAGCAACGGCAACTGTCCGAGTTTCTCATGCGCTACCAGCAGTTCGCTTCTCATGCTTACTGCGGGGCCGTGGGGCCAGTTTCCAAGATGGCGTCGCAGCAGGAGAAGGCGTTCTGTGTGCTCTCCTTTGGACACCCCGTTCGCCGGATCTAACACCATGCGATTTCTTTCTTTGGGGGTTCGTTAAAGACAGCGTTTACGTACCACCATTGCCTATGTCCCTCAAGGAACTTCGTGATCGGATAACGCATGCACTGCAGACCATTACAGCGGACATGCTACACCCAGCCTGGGATGAATTTGATTACCGTGTGGATGTGTGTCGTGTGACCCAGGGTGCACACATTGAAGGATTGTGATTAACGCATGAGAAACTTGGAGAGTTGCCGCTGCTGACGGTGTTCGTTGTGCTCGTGTAAGGTGAGAAATAAATTTCTTGTTAATTTTTGAAACCACACCATTCTTTTGTGTATACCCTGTACACATTAACTTATTACACAGCTGCTTACAGTACCAGGAAAACTGTTCAGATTAAACTACATGCACGGTATTAACCTTTTAAAGCCTAGCGGTAACTTTACATACGACCAGGTTTAACATTAAAAAATTCTACGTGGTGCCCACATTGCGTTTATGTGTTTTGTACGGATCTCAGAACAAACAGCAACTTTTGCCTTATAAAACATTAAGAGACTGGTTTTTATAACCAAAGTGGAGAGTGTTTACAGCGCGGTACGCACTGAGTCCTTATATAAAACAGATACACTTCGCCTTTAAAGGGTTAAAACACAGACCCTTAATAAGTAAAATATCAAAGGCTGCCTCCAAACATTCTGCACTGTAAAATAACTTCTACTTTTGGCGGGGTGGAGACCCAAGGCTTTGATACCCGATGTTTATTCCGTGAGTGATCTGTGTGCAGTAGGTACTAAAAATTGCATGATTGCACGGCAATTGCACGGGATGTGTGCAACATGAAACTCTATTTCAAGATGCTTGTTTCAGTTTATTTCTATTGGCTAGTTGCGGAGCTTATCTTGTTACTTCACTTACACTGAAGCCGAGCGAAAAACCGACGTTTCTTTTGACGAATCTTTTCGAGTTTATTTTTTCCATTCATCGCTTCTATTACTTCAGATGCCCTGCAATTTTCGACGCAGTTGGTGGAATTGGTAGGGTGAACACTTGAATGCCTTTGGCCATTTCTCCTTTATTATGCAATAAAAAGAAGTTTCAAACTCTCGATCAATAACGCGATTCTCACGGTTTCTTCGACTGTGAATTTACCGCATTTCACAGCCGCCCTTTTTCTCTCTTGTTAGGAGCAGCAGTAGCATAAAGGTCACACAGCGAGTTACAAACTTTTGAATACGTCATTACCTTTGAATGCCGAATTGTGATCGTGCCGATCCCAGTGGCCACGCGGTCTAAGGCGTAGGTCTGCGGCCAGGCGCTGGGGGGGATCTGGGTTCGTATCCCACCGGGGGCATGGATGTTTGTCTCTTGTACAGTGTTTGTGTTGTCAGGTCGAGGTCTCTGCGACGGGCCGATCCCTCGTCCAGAGGAGTCCTACCGACTGTGGTGTGTGTCTGAGTGTGATCAAGTGAAAATAAAAACCCTCGACACCTGCTGTGAACAAGTGGGTAGAAGAGGGAAGGACTACGAAAGGAAACGAATTGTGATTGTTAACTGAAGTCCAGGAATGTATTCAGTATATTTTTTATTACCATTTGTGATAAAATCGTAAGGACTGAAATATAAATGTATGAGATTTTGCTTGTTATATATTGCAGATTTAAGGTTTTTATTTTCCAAGTTAAGATGAGAGGACAGCGCTGATTGGAATACTTGGCTGCAGGAAATTGCGTATGTAGTGACGATATATTCACCAAAATTGTTAGTGTTGGTATCAATGAAGAGGACACACATGGTGCATGCAGCACGCATGAAAGAGAAGAGAAATTAATACAGTAGTCCCGCGGTCATCCGGACTATATGGGGGAGGGGGGTGGCCTGGAGTACCTGGGAAGCCAGACCATCAAGGGGAAATTCCTTCGAATAGGTAATACACAAGAAATGATTGGTCGGTGCTAGGGTGAAACTCCTTAAAACGGAAATACTGTACCTAAGAGTATATATACAAAGTAATAATAATAATAATAATAATAATAATAAATTAGGTATTTATGAACTTTTAAAGCCTAGCGGTAACTTTACATACGGCCAGGTTTAACATTAAAAAATTCTACGTGGTGCCCACATTGCGTTTATGTGTTTTGTAAGGATCTCAGAACAAACAGCAACTTTTGCCTTATAAAACATTAAGAGACTGGTTTTTATAGCCGAAGTGGAGAGTGTTTACAGCGCGGTAGGCACTGAGTCCTTATATAAAACAGATACGCTTCGTCTCTAAAGTTTTAAAGCGCAGAGCCAACAACACAACTGCCAATTATAAAGCCAGCACAAAGACAAAAACACAACACACAAACAATACAAGTACGTAATAATAATAATAATAATAATAATAATAATAATGTACTCTAATACTAGTCGTAATTTCAATGGGAAATACTGGGCTATATTTGGCCCAAAATATTCCTATCTCCGGACTACCGGGGTCTGGATTACTGGGGTCCGGATTACCGGATTCCGGACTACCGGAGTCCGGATTACCGAGAGACCAGTGTACGAATTTTTAATCGGAAAATCTGAAAGGAAACAAGAACTGAGATATACCTAGGAGTGGGTGTTAGGTAATACTGAGATGTGTGTTAAGGAAATTGCTTGTGGGATTACGGATCGGGTTTATGTGTCTAAAGAACTGGCATTTGTGATTACGGTAATGAAGATTCAGGCTCTTGATGGCAGCCTATGTACTGACTAACTTAGCTGTTGTTAGGCTGTTCGGGTCTGTGCTTATTGGAGTTCAAGGGATAGTCTCCTCTGTATTTCATTAAGTACAGCACCATGAAGAAGTAGGGAAGAATAGGGGTATAGTTCCATGTAGTCTTAACGTTGGCATTGAAGGAGGTTCTTGGCCAAGTTCGCACCCCCGACAAGTTAACTCCAGTGGGATATCCTGCGGTACCAACTAAGAAGAACAATGGGTGGGCCCCTAAGCAGGTGTCGACACTGTAAAAAAGCGAATACGTCTTTAAGAATGAATCTATTTCATTGGTTGAATTCTGGATAGTATAACAAGGGAATTATTTCCCCCGCTGTTGTCGAACCCGAGTTTCGTGTTCCCATTATTATGTACAGGTGCTACTGAATATGAAGTGATTGCTAATCTTACATTGAAAAGTGTCGTATGTGCGAAATTACAGTTAAGTTCATTAATTGCGCAGTCAGTCGGAAAGTAAACTCGTTAAGGGAAGCATCTTTTAAGGATACGTAAAATATTTTGTTGCGAGGCTGTAAAAAAGGATGAACGTGTTAACCCTTTAAGGACAAACTGTGTGTGTTTTATATGAGGACTCAGTCCGTACCGCGCAGTGAACACTCTCCACTTCGGTTATAAAAACCAATCTCTTAATGTTTTATAAGGCAAAAGTTGCTGTTTGTTCTGAGATCCGTACAAAACACATAAACGCAATGTGGGCACCACGTAGAATTTTTTAATGTTAAACCTGGTGGTACGTAAAATTACCGTTAGGCTGTAAAACGTTAAATTGGAAGACATTTTTGCAGTGTGATTTTTCATAGTGTGGCATAGAGCTCTGAATATTTATTCCAAATTATGACGTATAAAATAAGACCAAATTACGTAGTAAATAATAAATATAAAATTAGGACCAGGATATGAAATAAATGTGTATTGTAGTGCCTGAGGTGAATTGCATTAAATAATGTTTCTTGAGACATCGATCTGTAATCTGTGGTAATGGGGAGATTCGGCATTAGATTTTGAAGGTGACAACCACATATGAATTTTAAAAATCTCATAATTTGTAATCGTAAGGTTATGTACTAAGTATGGCAGTTTTTAATGTAGTTCGTTTGCTAGTGTTATGGTGTCTGCAGCGGTAGTAGCATTGTCAAAATAGAAAGCAGTTATTAACAGGCGATCCACAGACGGTAGCTGGAATTTTGCTTTCCATCCTGTTCTTATTTCTGTCTTTGAACCTGAAGTTTTGTATATTTTATGTTATTCAGTCAAGCTTCTCATGTCTGATTTCATTGGGTTATTGGGTTGGGATGCTAAAGAAAGTTATTTTCTGTACCATATGTGTGTTAATTACAGTCCTGTCATAAACCTAAAAAGGAATAAAAACATTTTTTTCCGATTAAGTCAATTAAGAGAGTTCCATTTATGCTGTGACGCCTTGGTATATGATCGTGGCTGGCGAACAGAGTTTAGAAGTAACTAACCAACCACCCACCCACCCAACCAACCAATCAACCAACCAACCAACCCACTCACTCACTCACTCACTCACTCACTCACTCACTCACTCACTCACTCACTCACTCACTGGAGCAGAGTCCTTTCGCAGCTAGAGTTTAGATCACAGTCACAATATAAAGGCAGATATAGTTCCGTCTAGAACTGCGGCAGATTTCGGATACTTGGAAGGGGCATTAGCAGATCAAAATTAAATAGGAGAAGAAGTTAAGGCCTATTAAAATTCGGGGAATGCTCGCTGCCTTTGGATTCAACATTTATTTCTTTCCTTCTGTTATGAGAAGAATTGAGCTTTAAAAAGTTGCAAAGTTACAATTAACCCTGTCGTGTTTTGTGGCACGAAAGGCGGTATCTTACTTTACAGGAAAAATGCAGACCGAGGATTCTTGGCAGGAAGGTGTGAGGAAGGTATTTGGACTTAGGACGGAGATAGAAATAAGGGCTGGAGGAATCAACATGATGAGGAGCCTCATGACTCTTGCTCCTTGAAAAATATTATTAGGCCGATAAAATGAAATGGAATGTGATGGGCTGGACTTGTAGAACGCAATAGCGTGAAGAGAATTACAATATTTTGATTGAAAAACCGAAGGAGAAGGCCTACTTGGAAGACACAGGAATAGTTGGGAGAATAATATTAAGATGGATATCTAAAAACTAGAATGGGGGGGGGGGGTTGGCGGGTGTGGATACGTGTGGTTCAGAGCAGGAACAAATAAAGGGGGTTGTGTGAAAACGGTAGCGAACCTTCGAGCCCTACAAAATTCGTTTCGCAGTCCTTCCCTCTGCTACCTGTTCACAGCAGGTGTCGAGGTTGTTTATTTTCACTTGATCACACTCAGACACACACCACAGTCGGTAGGACTCCTCTGGATGAGGGATCGGCCCGTCTCAGAGAACTCTACCTGACAACACAAACACTGTACAAGAGAAAAATATCCATGCCCCCGGTGGGATTCGAACCCACAATCCCAGGAAGCGCTCGGCCGCAGACCTACGCCTTAGACCGCGCGGCCACTGGGATCGGCAACTCTACAAAATGCGGGGTATTTTTTTGCATGGCTAAGTTCCAGTGCCTCTGTTTCATGGATTTATTTAGCAGGTAATTTTTGCGTAGTTTCTTTTAATATTTCTACTTCTCCATTAACGTTTACTCAATGCGTGATTTTCAGGTTTCCGCCGCGTTGTCGACGAGATGTGCGTTCTTCAGGGATAACGCAGCGCTGAGTGGTATTTCTGCACCGATGTTTCGTGACTTCTTGACCCTTGAATATAGGTTAGGTTGTCCCGAAACGTCGGTACAGAACGACCACTCTACGCTGCGTAATATTCCAGAAGAGCGCAGATCACAGCGTTTAATCTCATTGACGTGAAGAATAGTTATTACTTGTGGCCTTGCGAATATAGCTGAACAGGTATCCAGCAAGGCATGTGAAACTTTGGGGAGATTATAGCTCAGCCTTTACATATGTTAGTGACAGTTCTGTTCCTTTCTGAAACCGAATAGCTCTGGACCAGCTTAATGCCCATAATTTAACCCTTTAAAGACGAAGCGTAAGACACAAATCACCAGGTATTGATCAGATTACAGCAGAATTGATTAAAGCAGGGGGTAGGATTATTCGGTCTGAAATCCATAAACTAATTATTTATATTTGGAATAAGGAGGAATTGCCTGAGGAATGGAAGGAGTCAGTCATTGTGCCTATTTATAAGAAGGGTGATAAAACAGATCGTAGTAACTTTTGAAGCATATCACTTTTGTCGACTACGTACAAAATTCTATCCAATATTCTTTTGTCAAGGTTAACTCCATATGCAGAGGAAATTATTGGGGATCATCAGTGTGGATTTCGACGTAACAGGTCAACTACTGATCATATATTCAGCATCCGTCAAATACTTGAGAAAAAATGGGAATACAATGAGGCAGTGCATCAGCTATTTATAGACTTCAAGAAAGCCTATGATTCAGTTAGGAGGGAGGTCTTGTATAATATTCTCATTGAGTTCGGTATCCCCATGAAACTAGTAAGGTTAATAAAAATGTGCCTAAGTGAAACGTATAGCAGAGTTCGGGCAGGCAAACATCTGTCTGACACGTTTCCTATTAAGAATGGTTTGAAACAAGGAGATGCTCTGTCGCCATTGCTTTTAACTTTGCTTTAGAATATGCCATTAGGAGGGTTTAGGCAAACCAGGAGGGCTTGAAATTGAATGATACACATCAGCTTCTGGTTTATGCTGACGATGTTAATATATTGGGCTGAAGCATACATGGTATAAAGAAAAACGCAGAAGATTTAATGATTGCTAGTAAGGAGATTGGTCTAGAAGTAAATGCTGAGAAAACTAAGTACATGGTCATGTCTCGAAATCAGAATGCAGGACACAATCACAACATAAAGATAGATAATAAATCCTTTGAAAGGGTGGAAGAATTCAAATATTTGGGAGCAACCCTAACGAATCGAAACTCCATTCATGAAGAAATTAAGAGCAGATTGAAGTCGGGGAATGCTTGCTATCATTCGGTGCAGAATCTTTTGTCTTCCAGGTTGCTATCCAAAAACACAAGGTTTAGGGTATACAGAACAGTAGTTTTACCTGTTGTTTTGTATGGGTGTGAAACTTGGTCTCTCACACTGAGGGAGGAACAAAGACTGAGGGTTTTCGAGAATAGGGTGCTGAGGAAGATATTTGGGCCTAAGAGGGACAAGGCGACAAGGGAGTGGAGAAGACTACATAACTAGGAACTTAATGACCTGTACTCATCACCAAATATTATTCTGGTAATCAAATCGAGAAGACTGAGATGGGCGGGGCATGTGGCACGTATGGGGGAGGAGAGAGGTGCATACCAGATTTTGGTGGGGAGACCCGAGAGAAGGCGACCACTTGGGAGACCCAGGCGTAGATGGGAGGATAATATTAAGATGGATCTTCGGGAAATGGGATGGGGGCATGAACTGGATTGAGCTGGCTGGGGATAGGGACAGGTGGCGGGCTGTTGTGAATGCGGTAATGAACCTTCGGGTTCCATAAAATGCGGGGAATTTCTTGACTAGCTGAGAAACTGTTAGCTTCTCAAGAAGGCCTCTGCTCCATGGAGTTAGTTAGTTAGTTAGTTAAAGACGAAGCATATCTGTTTTGTATAAGAACTCAGTGCTTACCGCGCTGTAAACACTCTCCACTTCGGTTATAAAGACCAATCTATTAATGTTTTATAAGGCAAAAGTTGCTGTTTGTTCTGAGATCCGTACAAAACACATAAACGCAATGTGGGCACCACGTAGAACTTTTTAATTTTAAACCTGGTCGTATGTAAAGTTACCGCTAGGCTTTAAAAGGTTAAAGTACTACACGAACCCAGTAGAAGAGAAGGTCTGCCTTAAAGCACGGACGGCTCCATGTAATTCAGAACATCAATCACCTTTTGCCTTCTTGACTTTGAATGGAAAGCAAGAACCAACTCATTCAAATTAGAGTCGTGGGAAATATGCAGGGTTGAAGTTTTTCTTCCATTAGCCTTTATAGCATGAGGCGATGTAATATGGAAGTCAATTTGAAGCTGAAGATGGAACTTCCCGTCACAGTTTTGAAGAGATCCCAGTCCGTCTTTTGCCTTTTATGATCCGATGGTTGCATGGAGCTGCCTTTAATCCAGTAGCAGTGTATAGATGAGAAAGTCTCATTTATGAACTTTTCGATTTCATTAATAATCAACCGAACCAGACATCTTTCTCAGAATTAAGTTCAATAATAAATTTGTTATTGTTCACCAGAGCGAGAAGTTGGGATTCTAATAAATCAGTTCAGTCTGTCCTGCTGAACACTACACAGCAGTCAGGAAGCCGGCTCCAGGGAAGAGCTGGGAAGGAGGCTAAGAAGAATATTAGAAATACCTGGGCTCTGTCTTAACATAAGTTTAGTTGGGCCACCTGGGGAAAACGAGGGCAGGTATTAGGAAGAGTCAAGTGGTTATTCCAAGGCTTCTCACCGTGGAGGTCCGGGGTTACTTCCAGGACACTAATGTGGGATTTGTGGTAGACGAAGTGTCAGTGGGGGAGGTTTCTCTTCTAACGCTGCAGTTTTCCTTTGTCACTGTCATTCCACCTATGTTTTGTAGGCATTTTAATTCATGAATGTATCAGCGACGTCATAAAATTCATTAATGTATCAGCGACATAATATAATTCATTAATGCATCCGCAACGTAATGTAATTCATTAACTAATCAGCGACGTCATATAATTCATTAATTTATCAGCGACGTCATATAATTCATTAATGTATCAGCGACGTCATATAATTCATTAATATATAAGCGACGTCGTATAATTCATTAATGTATCAGCGACGTCATATAATTCATTAATGTATCAGCGACGTCATACAATTCATTAATGTATCAGCGACGTCATAAAATTCATTAATATATAAGCGACGTCATGTAATTCATTAATGTATAAGCGACGTCATATAATTCATTAATTATCACCGACGTCATATAATTAATTAATGTATCAGCGACGTCATATAATTCATTAATTTATCAGCGACGTCATAAAATTCATTAATGTATCAGCGACGTAATGTAATTCATTAATGTATCAGCGACGTCATATAATTCACTAATGTATCAGCGACGTCATATAATTTTGACAGCCGAGGGCCTCTTTAAATAAAACCAGAATCGAATATAATAATAATAATAATAATAATAATAATAATAATGAAAAAATAATACTAACGAACTTTATCATCGGTACTTAGAGTTTTACGAGTAAGTGGAACTCCTCGAACAAAGCATTCGTCTGTACATGGACACAACCTGCGCATGTGAGCAGGCAGTGCAATATTAATGTCTACCCAACAACGTCTTTGAGAGCAAAGCGGGTATAAAATTAAAAAAAAAACAAGACAGGAGGGAGATAATGTTATACTACGTAGCTTGATTAAAGCCGAAATGCAATCTGGCAGGAATTTCATGAAAAAAAAAAAAGAGAATTGAAAACAGGCTGTAATACAGTAACCTCAGAAGAGTAATACCGTCCTTGTGATACACGACTCGTGCTTGTTATTGGTACGACAGGTCGCAGGAATGTATGTGGATTTCATACAAAGAGGAACGCACTACTTTGCGCAGTATAGCGCGTGTGAAGTTTCAGATGTATGGGGGAATTATCTGTGTTTCACTCAAAACAGCGCCGGGTCGAATTGGTAGCAAAACCGTAAGAGCTTCAGGTTGTGTCGAGTCTGAACGTGCGTTCTTTGCAACATTAAACTTTTAAAGCCTAGCGGTAACTTTACATACCACCAGATTTAACATTAAAAAATTCTACGTGGTGCCCACATTGCGTTTATGTGTTTTGTACGGATCTCAGAACAAACAGCAACTTTTGCCTTATAAAACATTAAGAGACTGGTTTTTATAACCGAAGTGGAGAGTGTTTACAGCGCGGTACGCACTGAGTCCTTATATAAAACAGATACGCTTCGTCTTTAAAGGGTTAAACAGAGTGCGGCGAGACGTACCCTGCGCGTCTAGGCCGCTACCGAGTCTGGGATAGCTTAGTCGTTTCGGTGATGGAATTCCGGATGGAGGGGGGGAGGGGGTGTAAATTTTCCTTCCCTCCTAAACCGGCCCTGGGGCCCACCCAGCCTCCTGTGCAGTGAGTACCGTATCTACTTCCTGGGGGTACAGAGGCGACAGTTTAATGTCGACAACCACCCCATCTAGCGCCGAGGTTAAAGAAAGAGAAGAGCTATACCTCTACTCCCCTGTTGTGTCTTCATGGCATGTTATAGGGTGAACTTTACGTTGTTGCTCTTGGTCAAGTCAGACGCTTGACACGACGTCGGACAGTTACACGTCACGTCTGTAGGCAAATGGTAATGCAAATATTTTTGGCTTGTTTTATGTACTCGTACTTACGGCGTATGATACAACGCTGTTATTGTATCGGAAATTATACAGATCTTCGCTCTTCTGGGATGTTACGCAGCGTAGATTGGTAGTTAGTTACAGACGTTTCGGTACAATCTATCGGTGCCATCTTCAAGGTCGAAGCAGTATTGGACTAGACTGCTTAACCCTCGACGATAGGATCGATAGGTCATCCCGAAACGTCTGTAACTATCAATCTGCGCTGCGTAACATCTCATAAGAGTGAAGATCTCATTTACAACGCGACGGAAGCGTGGAATCACACATCGGAAATTATAATTCGAATAGAAGAATTATTCTGCTATGAAAAATTGGAAAGCATATCAAGTGTTGTAGATATTACAGAGTTCTTGCCCGAAATTTGTCTGGACGAAGGGAGGAAAGCCTTGAAAACCTCAGTTATGGTGGGAAGTGTCCTGGCCGGCTTTCGAATTGGGAACCTGTCGAATGCATGTGAACAGATTTACGGCGAGGCCAACATGCTTGAAGAGTGAAAGCAGGTATCAGAACGTTTGGTATGCGCATGCGCAAATGTAGTTCTGACGAGCCACGATAAACAGATTATCCATCCCATGGAACATGCGATAGTGGGCTCAGACAAAGGTGCTTGTAATGGAATTTCAAAGGACCGGTGAGCGTTGCTGTCAGCTGAAGGTTTAACACAAATGCTAGGCTGATATATCTGCTTATAGACTTAACCAAGCCGACAAACAGAAACTTGGTAAAGAATGAAACAGATAGCGTACAGAAATACAGGGACTTATGCGTAGAGTACAACGTGCCTGAAATACAAGCAGAGACCATAACAGTAACATGGACAAAATGTTTGGATATCATTTCTGTTACACATTTTGTAAAACAAATAAAAAAGTTAAAATTGTTCCTGTACAGGCCTTGTGGCATATGGCGGTTTAAATGTATAGCTCCACCCATTCTTAATCTCGGCACTAAATGGAACATCGTTGCCAGAATTACCGAGCGTGACTCATTAACGATGAAGACAAGCTAAGTACTTTGCTAGGATGGTGGGGAAGAGGAAGAGAGGAAAGACGTGGCTGATTTTAAAGCCGTAGACACGATAAGGAAAAATTTTGCTGTGTTTATTGTGCAGAAATTAAGAACACCTTTAGAGTGGACACATCTATATGGCGATACTCGCTAGGTAAGCTTTGTGAATACGAAAATATACTGTAAAAATTTGACATTAAAATTAGACATATTTAAACGATAATGACGCCTGTACTTAATAGGGTTGTTGCTGTTTGAGTACAGCTGTCCTGGAAAGCAGTTAAAATATTAAATACCCATAATTAGTGATACTAATGATCAAGAAAGGATCAGTCATTGTGGTCAACATAACGAATAATGCTAATGGAGAAGAAATGATCAGTCTCTGTGAACAACATAATGACTAACGCTAATAATGAAAGGTTCTATCATTGTGATCAACATAATGAATAATGCTAATGGAGAAGAAATGATCAGTCTCTGTGGCCAACATAATGACTAAC